>PVIC010027240.1:0-23974 GCA_004025085.1 Thryonomys swinderianus
TTTTTTTTTTTTTTTTAAGACAGGTTCTTGCTTTGTGGTTCAGGCTGGCCCTGAGCTCACTATATGGCCCAGGCAAGCCTCAAACTCAGCAATCCTCCTGCCTCTGCCTCCCGAGTGCTGGGATTACAGGCGTGAGCCACCACGCCTGACCAAACTGTTTATTCTTTACTCATTCAACAAACATTATTTTAAGGGAGAGCTATGTGGCAGCAATGAGGTGGGCATCAAAGATACAGTGGTGAATAGCAAGGTATAATTCTTGCCCTCATGAGGGGCACTTTCTAGTTGAACAGACAAGAAACTGGACAGCTTTAACTCAGTGTGGCGCAGGCTTTGGTATAAGCATAGCAAAGGGCCTTATCCGCCGACAGAAGCAGGGAGGCGTCCAGAGACAGCGTCTATGACAGCCTGAGCACCTGCCAGTTCCTGCCAGCAGCACCATGTGCTGCGGGAAGTGCGGGTCCTGGAGGAACAGACACAGTCTTACAGCTCTGGAGTCAGGCAGCCGGCGTCTGACCTCCACCGTGGCCACTTACTGCTGTGTAAGTTGTAGTCAATGACTATGACGACTTTACATGGTCATTAAACCACTCCTACCCTCCTTTTCCTCCTCATCAAAATGGACCATAACCCCTGCTTCATGAAATTGTGAAGATTAAATGGAATACTATGGAAATGCCTCAGTAAGTATCTGGAAATAGGATTAGTAATAGCACCTGCCTGAAGGGTTTACAGAAAAGGGTAAATGGGGGTATGTATGTGCTAACTCATGCCCATGTGAGTAAATATCCCCGTAGGTTGGTATAAAATGCCAGAACAGTGCTCTGAACGTGAAGACAGGGGTTCTCATCGGGGTGACTGACAGCCTGACGCCCTTCCCTCCAGGCCGCGTGGCCTCTGCATCTCCGAGGCTGGGGAAGGGTGGTCAGGAAACCCCTTCCTTCCCGGGTTGCTGCAGACAACAGCACCGTGGCTCTGGCACTGGGAGCGGCGGCCTCACCTTGGCTTCATACCCATTCACCATCTCCGTCTTCTCACTGCGCCAGCCCAGGATGCCGGTCTTATTCCTGGGAAGTAGAGCGGGCAGTGAGGCGGGATCCACCTGCTGAGGCTGGGCTGCCGAGCTCACGCTGCTCACCTCTCAAAGGAGATGTTCTTGGTGTCGAGCTGCGTGGTGACGACGGGCGCGGTGAGCCGGCTCAGCACCTGCTCCTCGGTAGGCTGGGCAGCGGCCAGCAGCAGCTCCCGGTCCTGCCCCGCCAGCGCCAGAGTCTCCGTGTACACCACGCGGCGGTCGTGGTCGATCTCCATGACCACAGCACTAGTGTCTGCAGCCGCGGAACAGCAAGGGACGTCAGGGCGACACGGAGCGGTCCCGTCCTCCCCACCGGCCCCACCTCCTGCCTGCCTGACCTTGGCCCCTGAAGATGAAGCTGCGGTTCCCTCGCTGCCATGTCATGTGGTCAAAGCCCAGGAGCGTAGTGTCTACCCTCAAGTTCTGCCCGCTCTTCCACACTTTGTAGGTGTCACTAGGGCAGATCTTGGACACCAGGGGCACTGGGTGGAAGTGGAGGTCAGAGGTGGCTTTGGTTTGCCTGGCCCACCCAGCCGGGGCCAGTTCAGAGTAGGAGCTGGGGTCAGTGAGATGACCAGAAAAGGGGAAGGGAGCGGCCCTTCCTCCAACCACCCCCCTTGACAAATGGAGAGCACACTCCCTCGGATGTGAGGAACCTGAGCTTGGGGGACAGCACGCCTCGCCGAGATGCAGCGCTAAGTCTCTAGTATCCTCCACTGTGTTAATTCATTCACTTAGCCTCCCATCCAAACTTTCAACAAGTATTTATTGAACACCTACTACATGCCTGGAACCATACAAATCAGTGAAAATGTAACATTGAACAATTCAGGGACTTCTGCCTTCTTAGAACTTACCTTCTAGGAACAAACAAATACGCAAATCATTACAGAGGAAAGAAATAATAACAGAAGCAACACAATGTGTGGGGCAGTCTGAGAGACTCTGCTGAGGAGATAGCACTGAGCTGAGAGGAAAAAGATGAACAGGACCCCTGAAGAGCTGTGGGATGAGGCCCCAGGTAAGGAGATGAGCGGAAAAACCCCAAGTCAGAGAGGCCCGCATTCACCCCTCTTACCCCAGCTAGTGAATTCCCATTTCATCTCCACATAGAAGTCCTGGGCCTAGAGGACGGAAAGAGAGTGGCTAAGCTCACACTAAAAACGGGGTGCAATGGGTTCTGTGGCGAGGCTGGGGGTGGAGCCTCACCTTGCGCAGCTTCTCCAGGAGCACGGGGATGCCCGCCAGCCGCTTCACCACCCGCTGGTAGTCCCGGTACCGCAGCACCAGCTGCACCAGCTCCAGGTCCCGGGTACTCACGGCCTCCTGAAGCACTGCCAAGGGAAGGCAGTGTCACAGGGGGGGACCCTTCAGCCAGCCCGAGGTGAGCGCCTGATGCTGGGAAGGCCTGGCTCTCGGTGCCCACCTGTCCAGCCACTGCGGTTCTCCCTGCCCACATCAGCGCCGTGTGCCAGGAGCACGCGGGCACACTCCAGGTGCCCCAGTGTGGTAGCCAGGTGCAAGGGAGTCCGGCCACGGGGATCCAGCTGCTCAATGTCCACCTGCAGGGGGAGGGGAAGAGGCGGCACTAGTCACTTCGGAGGCGACTGACCCTAGTAAAACAACCCCTCAGCAGGAAGCTGTGCTCTGGCTACGTCACCTTGCCCACCTCGAAGCGGAGGAAAAGACCTACATGATAAGCTGGCACCAACCTCATGGAGAGGCGCTCGGGGGACAGGCAGAGAGTAACCGTCCGAGGGAGAGGAATGGCCTTCCTCCCTTTCTGGTCATCCAGGCCCTGATCTGGGTTCCCTCCTCCAAGGCCCAGGGGGTTGCCCGGGAAGAGCAAGCCAGACCCTGCAGGGTGGTCCGAAGAGGCCGCGGGTCCTGTCTTAGAGGCCCTAGACCACGCCTTCAGGTGGGGCCACTGACAGTAACACTGAGTGAAAAGGCAAAAAAGGTGTAGTATGGGGTAGTGAGAGAAAACGTTGATGGCACAACTTCAAAGCCACGTCCCGTTCCTGTAGAACACTATGCACCAGCCTTTTACATAAATTTTATTAGTTTGTGACTAGTAAGATTATAGTGCATGCGATTTCTGTTGTGTGATAAAAGCATGTTTGTTAAACATACATATTTAAACTGGGTGTGGTGGCTCACGCCTGGAATCCCAGCACTCCAGAGGCAGAGGCAGGAGGATTGCTGTGAGTTCAAGGTTTGCCTGGGCACCATAGTGAACTCAGGACCAGCCTGAACTACAAAGTGAGACCCTGTCTCAAAAAAAAAAAAAAAAAAAAAAGCATCAAAAGGGTCAATTTCAGCTGGGCTTGGTGGTACCTGGCTGGAAACCTGAGCATCCTGGGAGACTGAGGCCACAAGTTGGACCCCGGCCTGGACAATTTAAACAACTTAGTGAGATTTTGTCCCAAAATAAAAAATAAAAGTGTTTCCAGCACCTGCCTAGCAAGAGCAAGGTCCCTGGTCTGACCCCAGGTAACCACATACCACAGTGCCAGGTGTGGTGACTCACACCTCTAATCCCAGCACTCGGGAGGCAGAGACAGGAGGATTGCTGAGTTCGAAGCTTGTCTGGGCTACATAGTGAGCTCAGAGCCAGCCTAAACTACAAAGCCAGACCCTGTCTCAAAAAAGTAAAAATAAAAAAGGGCTAGGGTTATGGCTCAGTGCAAATGCCCTGGGTTATGTGCCCGGGAGCACCAAAAAAATCACCAAAAAAAATATTACATTGATTTATAAGTTATTCACTTAGTTTGCCAGAACAAAGCTTAACATTATTTGAAGATGACAAAATCCAAATGCTTAATACTTACAATGTCCAATATCCAGTTTAAAAATCTGGCTATGCCAAAAAATAGAGACTATGACCCTTAGTCAGGAGACAAATGACTTAATGGGAATGAGAAATACTGTAGCTCAGTATGCTCAAGAATTTCAAGAAACATAAACAAGGTGTTCATGAGCAGAAAAATGGGAAATATAAAAAGAACTCAGTGGCAGGTGTGGTGGCACATGCCTGTTTCTTAAAATTGGGGGATTTGAGAAATGGCAACAGAAACATCCAAACTGAAGCACAGAGGAGACACCCAAAAAAGTACTGAAAAAAAAAAAATGATTCCAAAAGCCTCACTAAACTGAGACACTAGCAAGCGTTCTAACGTGTGTGTGATTGGAACCCCAGGGGATGGGGTAGAGAAGCAGAGGAAATAAACCAATTTAAAGAAAAAATGACTATTTTTCCAAATATGATGAACAATACTTTTGTGGATTGAATGGTAATATCACTTAAAAAGATAGGCTCAGGCTGAAGATTTAGCTCAGTGATTCCGGGGCCTGCCTGGCAAGCACAAGGTCCCTAGTTCGATCCCAGTAACCACATACCACATTGCTGGGTGTGGTAACTCACACCCACCAGCAATCAATCCCACATACCACAGTGCCGGGCGTGGTGGCTCACGCCTGTAATCCCAGCACTCGGGAGGCAGAGACAGGAGGATTGCTGAGTTCAAGGCTTGCCTGGGCAACATAGTGAGCTCAAGACCAGCCTGAACTACAAAGTGAGACCCTGTCTCAAAAAAAAAAAAAAATAGTTTCACACCATACCCTAACCCTCAGAACCTGTAGATGTGACTCTATTTGGTAAAAGGGTCTTTAGATGTAGCTAGATGATGAATCTCAAGGTGAGATAACTCTGGTGGTGATTCCACAATCTAGGGAGAAGTGTCCTTGGGAGACACGTGGAGAGAGAAGGCCACGGAGACTCGGAGGCACAGGCCGGAGACATGTAGATACACGCCCAGGAGTGGCTGGTGCCAACAGCAGAGGCTGCAAGAGGCACCAAGGGAGTGTCTATCACCAGGAGGGGGTGTGGCCTGCCCACAATTTAAATTTGAACTTCTGGCCTCCAGAATTGCATGATATTACATTTTTGTTGTTTTAACCCACCCACTTTGAGGTTCTTTATTGTAAAAACAAATGCAACCATAAATCTACAGAACCTCTTGGTTCAAAGAACTCTAAACAAAACAAACACAAAATTATACCTAATATGAGTGATTTGAAAGAAATCTCAAGGGCATTCAAAAAAATGCCCTTTTTATCAAAATGCCCTTTGTATAAAAAGAAATTGCTTTTTATACAAAGAAAAAATATAGGGGCCGAGGATGTAGCTCAGTGGTGCCACCGCCTGCCTGGCAAGTGCAAGGTCCTGAGTTGGAGCCCCAGTTTGGCAAAAAATAAAACAAACAAAAAATCCCCATTTGAACCTATCTCATTCTATATCAAGCGAAAATGGAAGGGAAGTAGATACTCCCGCAGACAAGAGAGAAGCTAAGAGAATTTATTGCCAGAAGATGTGCAGAAAATGTCAAAGGGAACTCTTTAGGTGGAAAGAATGTTGATACCAGATGGAGACATGCATCTATACAAAGAAATGAAAAGCACCAAAAACGTTCAATCTGTGAGTACAAGAATGTCAGTAAAATATTTAAAACCCACAAGAATAAAAAGAAGAGATGTCAGGAGAGGAGAAATTTCAACACATCTTTAGAACATGGGAAGCAGCCCAGGTGTCACCAGTGGATCTAGGGGAGGAAAGGGAAGTTAAACCCAGGCAGCCACAGAGTGGAGCCCTGCGAGTAGCAAGCCAGGCCGCCCAACACCCTGAGAGTTTCAGGGCCCGTAGGCAGCGGGGATGAGGCTCAGTGCTGGATACAGGAGGGCTAGGTAACGTTCAGAACCCTGTTGCCTCCCTATCCTCTTAAGCCGGGAGGTGCCCCCTACTCACCACAGGTCACACAGTCTTTATTCTCTAACACGAGATACGCTGGTCTGGAAGACACTGGCCTCAGTAGAGGCCATGAGTCTGAAAACAGACCAGTGAGACTTCAGCCCTTTTCCTACCGTGGATCCTGCACTACTGACAGCCAGACTACCACTGCCCCCTGAGCCCTCCTCCCACCAGGCAGCAGACTGGGGAATTTTTCCTTGGAGAAATGAAAGTCCCCAAGGGAAGGGTCCCACAAGGAACAGGCCAGTTTGCCAGCCCATCATCTTACTGTAGCACCCACACATCAGTGAGCTCCACGTGCCTAAATAGGCCCGACAGCCAAGCTGGATTGGACCTTGGAGGAAAGCGTCCAGCATGAACCCAAACACACAAATAGATGCTAAAGACACAGAGGAAACTCTTTCAGTCTATTTTCTGGGGGGAAAGGTAATTTACATCTTCAAGGAAAACACTGTATGGAAAAAAATCACTGCATTCACAGTTGGGAATTCACATTGAATTCCTTGCCTCTCTTGCTCCAGAACTGCCTTTCTTCTCCTTTGCTGACTTTCCTTTCTTGTTGGACAGCTGCCTCTGCCCCTCTCTTTCCGTCTGCTGAACAATACCATAGTTGACTGTAGTTTCCATAACAAGAGCAATCTTTAATTTTTGCACACTGGGGATTGACCCACAGCCTTGGTAGGCAACCACTCTACCAGTGACCTACATCCCCAGCCCCTCCAAACAACTTTGGAATTGTCTTTATGGTTTCTCTCTCCCTCAGCCTCCACGTTCAATTTACCAGCTGACGTCTAGGCCCGGTCTTCAGACCTAGAGGCCTCTCGGTTTTGTGACTTTCTTGGGTGGCAGGATGTAGCCCCTCGCTGGGCTCCTTATCCTTCTCTTTTGGCTGCACATCACCACGGCAGCTAAAGTTATCCCGTGAAAAGTCACTCAGGGCCTGACACACTTTAGCTCCAACCCTCCCAGTGGCTGCCATGGTGTTTAATGCAACCCAGCGGCCCTAGATTGCTTGAGGAACTCAATTTGCTCTGCCGTCATGCTCCTCTCCCACCACCAGCCTTCCCTGGGATGATCTTCTTGTGGGTACCCTCCTTCTGCGGCTTGGCTGTGGTCTGTCCCCCAAAGGTTGATGTGCTTGAAGTTTGGTCCCCACTGTGGGGATGTTGAGAGGTGGTGGGTCCCTAAAGGGCGCAACACCAGCCCGCCAGGCACGTTACAGCGGCACAGACGAGGCGGCCTAGCACACCCTGAAGCTTTCCCCTCCACTTCAGGTTGTTGTCTGAATGTTCCCTCCTGACATGTGTCTGCCTGACGGTTCATCTGAGATGACAGCGCTGCTCATTCGCCCACCGCCCCTCATCCTCCAGCCAGTGCTTGTTTACTTCTTCACCGTCCCCCTCCCCCTGCACGCACACCAGGTGAGCCGGAGGGCCTGCCTGCTGGCTCACTGCTAGACAGCACCTGAATTGGATCTGGTGTGTAAGAAACACTTGTGAAACAAATGTGTAGATGAATATATTGAGGGGGCATAAAAAGAAGGTAACGAAGTGAAAAAGTAGTAAACCAAGATATAGTTTTGGGAAAATGTATTGTTTATAATGACGGAGGAAAATAACTGAAGAAAGAACCCAGAGTTCAAAGTGGTGGCCTCTGGTGAATGCAGCCTGCTGGGGAGGGGAGAGAGGAAGACCACTTCTCCTTACAAGCCTTCTAGCAATAGCTACTTTTTTCTTTTTTTTTTTTTGAGACAGGGTCTCGCTTTGCAGTTCAGGCTGGCTCTGAGCTCACTACGGAGCCCAGGCAAGCCTCGAACTCAGCAATCCTCCTGTCTCTGCCTCCAGAGTGCTGGGATTACAGGCGTGAGCCACCATGCCCAGCACTGTGGTATGTGCTACCATGAAGTGAAGTCAAGACCTTGCACTTGCAAGGCAGATGCCGGAACCACTGAGCTAAGTCCCGGCCCACAGCTAAATATTTTAAAACATGAGTATGCAAGTATGCACTCCTTCATACAAAATGAGACATTTTGAAGAATTTAAATTATTTATATCACTTTGCAAGCTTGTGTTGACATTTCTTCACTTTTAAGTATACTGGGACCCTTAAATATCAAGGGTGCCTGCTCCTCTCATCCCTGAGCTGCAGCTTGGAGATGCGAGCTCCCACTGTGGCTCCGCCATACTAGCTCCCCACAGATAAAAGGGAGGTCTGTGCAGCTGCCTGTCCTGGGGGGAGCTGATCTAGGTGGGGTCCTGCACATGGGGTGGGGTGGTAAAGGCTCCTCAGACCCCAGGTTGGCTGGGTGTCAGCAGGCAGCCTTCCCGTGGGGTTGCACCGGAGTCCCAGAGGCCTCCCTGGCCACGTCTCAGGTGCTGCTACTCCTCCTGCTAACAAGGCTCCAGGGAGCCGGCAGAGTACCCCAGAGGCCAAGATGCACACCCACCCATCAGGCGCCTCCACTTCCGGCCCAGAGAGATGCTAGTGCTGCCCACCATGTAGGGTGGCCCTCCCCGGCCCTGCTCCCCAGCAGGGCTCATGGCAGCCCGCCCAAGGACACCACTGACTACAGGGCTGATATGCCCCCATACACCCAGCCAGGCCCCAAAGCAGCTCTTCCCTCCTGCCCAGAGCAGGGCCTGCAGCACATGTGGCACCTTGCCCTGGACCCAGGTGGGAGAATTCATTATTCTCTTCAGCAAAGGCTCCAGCTGTTTAATTGCTGGAATGAAAAGGTTTCTCATGAAACCCAACACCAGCCATCTCCACCAGGAGAAAGGAGGCTCCTCACTGCAGCGGGCCTCAGCTGGGCTCACAGCTAGAGTCTCTGACATTTAGGGGCCGGGACTCCCTGACAGCAGCTGTCCCTGCCTCCACTCAGGAGCACACGCACGTGCCTACACAGACATGCTCGCCAGTGCGCACAGGTACTGTAGGGAAACACTCCTACTCCTTCCACCTCCACACACGGCACCATGCACCCCTATCCGTGCAAGTACATGCTTGGTGGCTGCCCTCTGGGCCTGAGGAGTCTTCACATGTAATGCACGTTCCTTGCCAGCATCTTTTCACGAAACACTCCTCACACCCATATGCACCAGAAGGGCATCTTACAAACTCCCTTAATGCTGGGAGGGTCCTTTTGTCAAATCGAATCTTAAAAGCACACAGCAAACAGTACACAGTACGGAGTAAGCCAGGGTGCTGGAGGGAAAGGCGCAGGGCCCAGGGCGTGCGTGGGGTTTGCCTGCTCAGCCACCCAGCTCCTTCCACTGGCCCCTCTCTCCCAGCCCCGGGAAGACAGCTGCAGTCTGGTTTCATCACAGCTTCTGAACTGTGCCACCAGACAGGGGATGCAGGGGCAGGTATGCCTGAGCTCTCTTAAGGGAGCAAGACAGGGTGTTTCCCCCACTCCTCGGGGCTGTGGGTGGCAGGGCCGGCGCTACTGCTCCTCCACCCCTTCTGTCTCCATGCAGCCCCTCCCTCTCATCCCAGGGCACATTGATTTTTGGTTTCTGGGGTTTGTGGCTCCCTCTCCAGAGATTCCCAGCTTACCAGTGGTGGTGATGCCCACACCCAGGGCTGCACCCACATTAGCGAGCAAGAGGGGCCACAGTGCTCCCCAAGATCCTGAACACAAGTAATACCATCAGTAGGACAGTGTCTGAGAATCTGGGGCTGCCCCCAAGCCCTATCTTCGTGTCTCTAGGCCAGAAGGATGAAAGGGGGAGCAGGAAGGAAGGAAGCCTGCACAGAGGCAGCTCCAGGAAGAAGAAAATTTTTTCCCTGGGGCTGCAATTGGGCCCCTTTGGATCCCTGTTGCCAGGAGAACCCGCTCCCTGATCCTCCCTGCACATGTGCCCTCCTACAGGGAGCTGCGCAGCCTGTCGTCTGTTCCTCATCCCCAGAGAACACCAGGGACTCGTGACTCCAGAACCCGGACTGAGCCCAGCTGGCTGTGCCAATCTCAGGGCTGTGCCAGGCAAAGAGGAACTGGCCCATGCACTGGCTATGCCCCCCAGCCTGGCAGGGCACTGAGCAATCACAGTACCACCAGGTGCCAGCCAGGCTCTTACCTTCACACCAGCTCCTCCTACTCATTCATCACTCCAGAAGAGCACCGGGGGGCTCAGCCAAGTCTGTGAACCTGCTCTGTAGGGTGTCATGCCATCCCCCTCTGTGGCCAGGCTGCACTGCCAAGCCTGCCCCCGAGAGGCCTCTGCAGGGCTTTCTTGGAGTGAAGCAGAGGAAGCTGTGCCAAGCAAAGACCAAACCCAGGGCAACCCAGCTGCCAAGTGCTTGAGGAAAGCCTGGCTGTTGTCTACGGTGGCTGCTTCTGGGAGGACCAGAGGTCAGGGACCCTCAACAGGGATGCCAGGGGTCTGTGGGAGTTTCCTCGTGAATTTAGGTGGCTCACCTCCAGGCCTATCCCCTGCAAGAAATGGCCTGGTCTCCTTAGGATGAGAAATGCACATTTGGATGCAAGCATAACCCTGGGCCAGATCTAGAGATAGGTACAGCCAGGAGCTCCTGGACCCACAGTAACTGACAAGCCCCTTTCTGCACCCCTGAGGGAAGGCGAAGTCTGCCCTGGTCCCTCTGTAGGCAAACTAGGGTTAACCCCAATCAGTGCCCTATCTTCCCCTGTCCTGGATCGAAGGCAGGACAGGTAACCATTTCAAGGAGACATGAACTCACCAGGGTAGGCACAAGGTGAAGCTGGCACCTGGTCTCTGGGACAGCCTGAGGGAGGGAAGAGGAATACCTGCAGAGGCAAGCCGCCTCTGCCTGTAGCAACTCTCCTCCCAGCCCAGCCGGCCCAGCCAGATGGCTGCTGACCTCGGACTGTCAACAGGGAAGCCTTGGCCCTCGCATCCAGAGCCTTGCCTCTCTCCGGGCTGTAGGAAAAGGACCATTCGCACTGTCACGCGAGGGAGTGGGACTGTGACAGTCTAGAGTGCAGTCTCTAGCCTCCTGTTGTTTGGACCTTCAGGAAGTTCCTCTCAGATCACATTGAAATCCCTCCAGAAGCTTGTCTTTGTCTGCCCTCAGGGAAAGAAAATGGAGAAAAGCCAGAGGAGACTGAAGGGTCTGTGTCTAAGCCCCCTGCACCTCGCACCACAATCTCCTGTCCACATTTACCTCCCTAGAGCCACGTCAGACTGTCGTTCTTGCTCTCTTCTCATTCTGTCCCGCTCCTCTCATACTACGAGTTGAACCCAGAACCTTGACACCGAGCCACTACCCAGCCTTTTTTATTTTGAAACAGGCTCTTAATTACTAAGTTGCCTGAACTAGGCTCAAATTGGCAACCCTTCCCCCTCAGCTTCCAGAGTACCAGAGTTATAGGCATCCAGTGCTACTCCCGATACCCAAACCTCCCTGAGGACAGGTGCTGGTGCCTGGTTTGTTCTTTGTTTTTCCAGGCCTCTCCTGGCTGCAGGACACTCCTGTTATAATAGATGAACCACCTGGGCTGAGGGCAACTTGCAGAGGACTCATGTAAGCAGAGGTAGAAAGAAATGGACATCCAGCCAGCACAGAGGTTCGCTGGCCCAGGCCACCCCATAATTTACTGGAAATGCTACACAGAACTGGGTGCCATGGTGACCTGGGGTTCAGTGGCGAACTTAGAAGATGCAGCCTGACCCTCCCCTGGCTCACCGTCTGATCTACCTGTGGCTTCTCCCTTGGAAATCAGGCTCCTCATACTCATGACTCATAAAGTAGCCCTCACACGAGGTATCTGCACAGGGGAAACCTCAGCTAGCCACTCCCGGCTCTACCGCATGCCTGAGGCGCAGACCAAGGCTGTCTCCGCCTGAGGCAGCCCAGAGCAGCCACAGCAACCCCCGGGGCATTGAGGGGTCGTAGCACCACCACAGTTTATCTGTGGCCTGGGTGCCAATGGCAGAATTGAGGATTATCTGGGAGCCGTGCCTGCCTCCCCCCTTCTTGGAGCCAGTGCCCAGCCCAAAGCTGGCTGACCCATGGGTCGGTTATCTCCAGTCTTTCCTGTGCCTTCCTCAGCGCCGAGAAGCCAGGCCCCAGCACCAGAGGGCAGGAGAGCGCCTTTCAGCACCTGGACAAGGCCCTTCCGGGCCTCCCAGAGGGTCCCTCTCCACTCCAATTCCTGACTCCGGACTGGGCTCCCAAGAATCCAAAGACTCGGTCTAGTCTAAGCGGAGGGAGAAAGAGCTTACCAGGAAGGAAGAGGGCACAGGGTGGGGCTGAGGCGCCTGGCAGTGTCACACAGCCGGCTCCGGTCCTGACCTGCGGCCCCCTCCCCACTCAGACTTTCCCACCTCCGCACACCAACCGGAGGTGTTGCGGCTCGAGCTAGCGAGGCGGACTCTCTTACCACATGGAACACGGACAGAGCCGGCGCCCCTCCTCACGGTTCTCTGCCCGATAGAGGATGGGAGGGGCACGACGTCCCCACCCCAGCCTGCAAAGCCACCCGGCGGGCAGGAAAAGAGCGAGCAAGGGCCGCTCCCATCACCCTCTGCCAGTCCCTAAGCACAAAAGCCGTGGCTGCAAACAAAGAAGCGCTGCAAACTCGCCGGGGAGGCGGGACAGCTGGCGCCGCGCCCCCTCCCCACGCCGCACGGGCGTGCCGGACCGTGGGGTCCCCGCCCGCCCGACAGCTCCTACCTGGCCGGCGCGGACCTCCTTCTCCAGCTCGCGGTGGCGGTTGTGCCACACGAGGTAGTGCAGCGGGTACTTCCCCTCCGGCCCCTTCCTGGCAGAGGCGTTGGCGGGGATCATCGCCCGCTCCTCATGCCGGGGCCGCGGCGCCCGGCCCTGGAGGAGGGACGGCGCCGGAGCTGGGGCCCGGGGCCGCGGGCTGGGCGGCCGGCGCTGCCTGCTCGCAGGGCTGCGGCTCTGGCATGTGCGCGCGGCGGCGGCGGCGGCGGCGGCGGCGGCGGCGGCGGCGGGTGGGGGCGGCGCGCCCGGCACCGTGCGGGCTGCAGGCGTCCTCGCGAGGCGGCGGCGGCGGGCTGCGCGGAGAGGCCCCCGCCCGCCCGGGGAGGGAGCTGGCGCTCGGCGGCGCGGATTCGCGCCTCTCCTCCCACACCCCCGCACACAAAGACGCCGCTCGGCGGAGGGAGCAGGCGCCCGCCACGGGCGCGGGGGCGCACGGGGCGCGGGTCCCGAGGACACTGCCGCAGGGGACGCGCGCCCGCAGCCTCCGGCTCCTCGCAGCCGCATAGCCCGGCCCTCAGCCGGAGCGGCCGGCAAGGGATGCAGGAATGCGGGGATGAGCGTGGAGGGCGGGGTAGGAGGGGAACCCGGCGCTCCAGACGAGGCTTGCAATACCTCGTCCCGCGGCATCATGGGGCTTGTAGTCCGTCTTCTAGAACCGAGGGTTCTCCGAGAGCGTCTCTCAGCTTGTCCGCCTGCGGTTAACCGAGAGGGTCTCGCAGCTTGTCCGCCTGCTTCCCTGAAAGAGTGGCCAAAGAGTCAGGCCTGACCGAAACTGAGGCAGTCCCCGGACGCCAGATGGGTTAGGCGCACCCTCACTCGCTGGCATTTCACCCTTTGCAGAGCAGGGAGGGGGCCGCAGTCCTTTTTAGGGAGAGGTGTGGCCTTCAGTATTGAGTATGGGTTCCTGGACCCACGAAGAAGGTTACAAATTCCCAGGAGAGAATGAGCAATGAGAATCCCTGAGAAGGATCCAGGGCAACAGTAAGGGTCATTGGAGCAGCCAGAGTCACAACTAAAATAGTTTTAGTTTTCCCTTCCCTCTGAGAAGAAATAAACTTCCATCGTCCACACGTGATGTGGGAAAGAGGATGTCCAGAAAGGTGCAGAGAGCAGCCTCTGCTACACCCTAAACACTTCCTCACTAAGAACCAGAGTGAGTATGGGCAGAGAAGCCACAGGTGTCAACTCCCACTGCCACCTCCTGTGGCACCTCAGGAAGGGAAGTGATTCAGACTGCCTTTCTCCCACTTGCCCCAGGCAGGGCACAGAAGGTCTTCCAGAATGGCCCAGGCCAAGGATAGAATTGGCCTCTGGGGCAGCCAGTGGCAAGTGCTGGACTGAGAGCCCTGGCCCAGTCCCCGGAAAGGAAGGACCTTGATGTCAGAGATACCTGAGTTCAAACACCTCTACAAATGACCCGACCTTAAGAAAAGTGCACCTATAATTCCCAGCACTTGAGAGGCAAAGGTAGGAGGATTGCTGCAAATTCGAGGCCAGCCTGGGCTACATAGTGAGTTCAGAGCCAGTCTGGACTACAAAGCAAGACCCTGTCTTAAAGAAAAAAAAAAATTGCTTTCTGAGGTTCTCAGTAAAACCACCCCTGGACAGGATAGTAATTGCTCTGGAAGCGGCACTTTCCTTCTCCAACCAAACAGGCTGAGATCGATGGTAGAACCAGACACAGTGCCTTCCCTTTCAAGCCCCCCTTACGATAGAAGAAGGGATTCCACACCAGCCCTAGTTAGAACAACAATCCAAGAAGTGTTTGTGTGGGAGGTGCCAGAAAAAGCCTGTGCCCGCGCGCGCGCGCGCACACACACACACACACACACACACACACACACACACACACACACACACTAACCCGCGCTCTTCTCTCAGGTTTCTTTGTGTAGGCTTCTCCCCGGCCTCCTTCACACCCAGCCGTGCCAGGCCCCAGCGAGGATGCTTCCCCTTGCTCCAGCCCGGGAGAAGCCGGCTGCCCACATCCACCACGAGGGGTCAGCAGAGTGCCATAACTGCTCCCCGAGCTGGGGAGGGGGCTGGTAGTGGGGAGGGGTGTCTAGGAGTGGCCAGAAGAAAGCCTGCACATTTCCTCATTAAACTGTTTTTAGAACCGTGTGTATGTGGTTCTGCTCTAGTTCTGCACCGGGAAATCCAGAACCCCTGTATCCCCATCTTCAAGCCCAGAAGCTTGGCTGCGATGAAGTCGAGGTTTTGGAACAAAATTTGGACGGTGTGTTCATGCCAGGGCCACTCCCAGGTGGTCCGGCTGCCCACCAATAGGTGGGGGCCGGGTTGGGGAGCAGGGTGAGTCACCCTCTGCACAACCCAGGAGTCCAAGGAATGGAGAGCTCGACCTAGATTGAAAGAAACTGTCCTCTGGGCCACTGTGCTTTCTTTGCCAGAGAGCCATAGACTGTAAGCTTAGGTCGCTTTTCCTCTGGTCTGAGCACTGCGCCTGCCACGTGCTCAAGACGCGCCCACACAGCGCAGAAACAAAGACAGCCAAGCGGCAGGGTTGCCAGCAGCCGCCTAGACATTTAATAAATGAAATTCCATAGCTGGGGGTTGATGGGGGGTGGTGGGCCGGCCACCGCTCCTGGGCGTAAACCCGGTATAGGTTACCAGACCAGTCCTCTGTCCTCCGGGCTGGAGCCACCCGCTGAACCCCTCGGTGCAAGTGCAGGAGGGGCAGTGGCGGCAGGTAGTTTTCCTCCCGTCCCCAGACCCTCTAAAGGTAGCTTTGCCTGTAGAAACCCCGCGGGTTGAGCGGCAGGCTGTGGGGGAGGGAAGGCCTGTAAGATTTTTTTTTTTTAAAAGGTGCGATTATAAATATATCCCATGGATCGCGATTTCAAACAAACTTGTCAATCTGGGTTGCAGGGAAGGGCGATGGAGGCAGCCTCGCATATATTTCGGGTGGTGTGACTCATGAGCATTACTTGTCTCCCCTAGGGAAAAAGCCTGCCCACCCACGAGTACTGCTGTTCAGGCACCGCTGGGATAAATGGACCACTCGTCTCCCCTGTTACTGAGTAGGAGTCCCCGATGCCTGGGGAAGCCGTCATTAACTGTGCCACCATTAAACTGGCCCTCAGGCCTGGTCCTGGGGTACCTATGCCCACCTCACAAGCAAAGTACACCAGCCCTTTGCTGCTGCAGGGACGGAGGCTGGGTGGACACAAGGCACACTTACGTGGGAGAGCATGCTCAGTGCGGGGTGTGGCCTGCCCACTCATCTCCACCATGTTCCTCTTCTCCCTCCCAGTGTGAAGTTTAGGAAGAAAAGCTTTCACAAGAAACAGCCCCTATGTGTTGTATACACACGTTCTGTGGACAGATCCCTCCGGTGCCCCAGAAACACCAAGCTTGTATACAAGCAGGTGACAGCTATTAGTGCAAATAGGCACAGCGGTCATTCCTCGAGTGGTATTAAAACCTCCCAGATTCTTTCCTTCTGGATGCAGGCAAGGACAGAGGCACAGATGTATGTTTAGTCCAGAGACGGGGGAAACACTGCATGACCTCTCTAGCATCTGGGCATCCATATTGTTGGCCTGTGCATACTTCGCAAGGGTGTGACCTCATCCCATATGGACACAGATATGAACACCTGGGTAACCAGGAGGCACACTTCATCCCAGCCAAAGATATGCAGAGCTTCTTTGCCAGGGAGGGGGCTTAGGCCTCCAGCTCCTTCTCCTCTTCCCTAACCCTCAAACCACCCAGCTCACCATCCCTGGGCTAGTGTCTCCCGGGTTACCCCCCCAGATCAAAAGTGAAAGGGACGAGGCTGTGAGTGTGATTCATACTGCTCAGGGGAGCACCTGAGTGGAGCAGGGCCTCAAGCACCACCGCTCTCGGCCGGGCGGAGACGGCGGTCCCTTTAAGCGCCCCCGCCCGCTCCCACCCGCGATCCCGGCTTCCTTTCTCCGGGAGGCGCGGCCGGCAGCGCCGTGCGGCGGGGCGGGGGTGAGCGCGGCCCCTCCCCCGGTGGGCAGGGCCTGCGCCGCTTCCTGCAGGAGCGGCCGGGAGCCGCGCAGGGGGCGGGGAGAGCGAGCGAGCGCGGCGGCGGGGCGGCGCGGGGCGGCGCGGGGCGGAGGGCGCCCGAGGGCGAGCGGGCAGCCGGGCACGGCGGGGTCCGGGCCAGCCCCGGGTGCGGACGGTTGGCCGGGCGCGCGCAGCCCAGCCGGGGCCTTGCCGGAGCCGGGCCGGGCAGCAGGGCCGCCGCCGCCCGGGCCCGCCGCCCGCGCCCCCCACGCTGGCCCAGAGGGCTGCGGCCGCGTCGCCGCTGAGGATGTCCCGGAAGGGGCCGCGAGCGGAGGTGTGTGCGGACTGCAGCGCCCCGGGTAAGCGCCGCGGCGCGTCGGACCGGTCGGGGGCGGGACCGCGCTCCCAGGCCGCCGCCGGGCGGGCGCCGGGCCTGGCGGGGGCGCCGTGCGGGGCCGGAGGGCGGGGCGGGGCGGGGCGGGGCGGGGGGCTGCGGCCTCCGGCCTCGACTCCGGCCCGGGCAGCTGCAGAGCCGCGTCCTTGGTGGCAGAGCCGGCCCGGAGGGCCCGTTCTGTCCAGTCCGCGCACCGAACGGGGAAGGTCGTTCCCGGCGCCGTCTCACACCCTTCATTCTGAGGGAGGCGGGCAGCGAGCTGCCTTTCCACCGCCACCTCGGTATCCAAACGGAAGCGCGAAGCTAGGGTGGCCTGAGGGCCGTAGCGGAGGCCGGCACAGCCTAGGAAGTGGGTGCGAGTGTGGTTTCATATTATCTCGGAGCCACCCCCAGGTCTTGCACCTGCTGCTGGCAGAGTCCGTGTGCCTGCTGGAGTGGTGGAGAGCGAGGAACAAATGAGCCAGGGGCCTGGATGTAGTTTCTTCAGGAACACCTGAGAGGATGGCGACTTCTAGAACTCCCCACCTCTGGTTCCCCAGGCTGGGGCTTTTTGCAAGGCCTCGTGTGCAGAGCTAGTCCAAATCTCGGCATCTTCCCTGGAAGCATCCTCGGGCCTTCTGGTAGCAGGGAACAGCTGGACTCGGCTCTTCGCGTTCCCAGTAAGGCTTGTTTAGGAAGGTGGGGTTCCCGTCGCGTCACCTTATGCACAGATGCTAAGTCCTTAGCCTAGTTTGGCCAGAAATGAGCACGGGACAATGACAAGGGATGGCTAGACCGGTTCCTCCCCATCCAGCCAGCTTCCTGGCTGCGCTTCTGGTGGTACTTAGGCAGTTTTTCCACATTCTGTCCCAGCAGAGTTAGGTCCGGGCTGGTGCGAAACGCCCTTGGGTTTGCTGAGGAAGTGAGGGGCAGTGACCCAAGAGGTGGGTCCCTTCTTATACGGGAGGACACAGTGATGTGGTTCAGCGGGAGGGGCCTGGAGAAAGAAGCTTTGGCCCTTGTCAGCCCTGTCTTTAGAAGTAGCTCCTTTTCTAAGTAGCAGGCTTGTGGGGACAGCGAACTCACAGGAGGACTGTATGAGTGTGAGAGGAGGGGTGCTGTTTGGGAAACCCATAACTTCCCACCACGCCTTGGAAAGCCCTACATCCCAACAAGATGACCCCCACAAATGGTTTGGTGGTTCTTGTGATTGGCCTAAGTAGATCTTGGGGACTGTGGATACCTGGCAGGGACAAGGGCATGAAATGTCTCGTGTGTGGTTATGACTGTGAGGCCTCCTTTGAGGGCATGCCATGATTTGGAGGGCCCTGGAGGTATTGTTGTGGGTGCGTGTCCTTGGCCCTAATTAGCTGGAAACTGACCTCTTTCTCCAACCTCAGGCTGGTCTGGTGATGGCAGGACTAAGGAGATCTTGCCTTGTGTCTGTCCTAGGTGTTCAGACTTCAGTGGAGTGGGGCTGGGGGCTGCTTAACAGGCACCCCATATGAGAACTTGGGTGTTAAGAGTAACTTTTCCTTCCAGTTTGCTCTCTGATGCTTGACAGGACATTCCTTACTCTGGGCCTTTTTCCTCAACTATGAGACAAAGAAGTTGGAGTAGAAATGCATTTTTCAGAGCCTTCCCATTTCTATACCACTTCTACCACTTCTGGGGTGGAGGACTGGTGGGTGGCATCGGCAAAGGAGTTGCTTTTCCTCATTATCTGTGAAGTCTAGTGGGAGCCCCTGGGTGCTTGATGGGCTCCAGGACAAATGGTGTGTCTCAGTTCCAGTCTTTATCTGACAGGGGTGTTCATGCAGCAGGTACCTCCTTTTCCCTCGATCTAGATGCAGGTCGGGAAGATGGTAGAGTGGGCAGGATGTTGACAAACTCTTATTCATCGTCCCACCCCACCAGCTAACATAGTATCTGGCACATGGCAGGCACTCCCCAGGTACAAGTGTTTTAATTCTTGTCAGAACTACTCTGTGCCCCCACCCTGCCTACATGATGACCTTGGCAGGCAGGGACATTTCCAATTTGGGCCTGTAGCATTTCAGGACAGAAAGGCATGAAGATACTCAGCAGTCTGCAGTCCAGATCCAGTGTTGAACTTCATGGTATATGCCTCCAACCAAGAATCACAGGCTTGGGCCGGAGGGTTAGCTCAGTGGTTCCGGCGCCTGCCTTGCAAGCGTAAGGACCTGAGTTCGATCCCCGGTAACCACATATAATGCTGGGCATGGAGACATGCCCACCAACAATCAACACCACATACCACAATGCCGGAGGTGGTGGCTCACGCCTGTCATCCCAGCACTCGGGAGGTAGAGACAGGAGGATTGCTGAGTTCGCTGTGGCTTGCCTGGGCACCATAGTGAGCTCAGGGCCAGCCTGAACTACAAAGCGAGACCCTGTCTCCAAAAAAAAAAAAAGCAAAAAAAAAAACAATCACAGGCTTCTCTCAATATAGTAGGAGCCCTGCAGTCCTAGCCCTAGAGGTAGAGTATTGGCCTTATTGTCATTGCTTAGTTTGGTGACAGGTGAGATGCACCCAAAGGGCCCATACACTGGAGTGAGTATGTGGCAAGGCATCTGGACATGCCATGGCCACTGTGGCAGTTTGCACCTCCCCCCAGGTGCCATATGTGTTCCTGTCCACCTTGAGAGTCTTGGTGGGAGCACAGGTGGAGCACCTTGGAGAGTATTGGATTGTCCCTTCCTTTGCCTCCACTCACTCTTCCACATGCCTCAGTCCTGAGCTCGCTGGCCCAGCTCCCCACCGCACGGACCTCCACCTAGGTTTTCCACTAGTGCCCATCTATTGGGTGAACAGGGCTGGCCACCTGCTGGGCACATATTGCAAAGGTACCTCCAGGGTCATTTGTCTCTTCATAATGTAGAGTTTGAGGTAGGCCACATGGTGGACTTTTTCTTCTTCTTTTCTTTTTTCCTTTTTTTTTTTTTTTTTTGAGACAGGGTCTCACTTTGTAGTTCAGGCTGGCCCTGAGCTCACTAGGTAGCCCAGGCAAGCCTTGAACTCAGCAATCCTCCTGCCTCTGCCTCCTGAGTGCTGGGATGACAGGTATGAGCCACCATGCCCGGCACTGTATGTGGTACTGATTGCTGGTGGGCGTGAGTCACCATGCGGTATTGTTATATGTGTTTACCAAGGCCAGCCAAGGACCTTGTGCTTGTTAGGCAGGTGTCAGAACCACTGAGCTATATCTCTGGCTCTTCCTCTTTTATTGAAGTGTAACTTACATATAACCTCATACCTGCACCTTAACCTGTGGATCATTATTAGTTTACATGTGTAAACTAGCATAAGCATCACTGTGGTCAAGATATGCAACATTCCCACTACTCTAAGAGATGTTATTGAGTCCCTTCTCCCCAGTCCTTGTTCACAGAGGTAACCACCATTCTAACCTCTGTCCCAGTGGATGGTGAATACTCTTATCTGCTTGGGACAGAGGGGGTGGGGGGGTGGGGGGTGGGCTTTTCCCTCTGTCTGTTGAGGATCTGGTCTTTATCTCAGGAAAGGGAGCCTTGGAGCTTGTCTTTCTATGCAGTTAGAGACCACTGATGGCTACAATTGGTAGCATCAATTCACCTTAGTAAAGGCCTCCCTGATTTAGCACTAATTACTATTATCCCAAGACCCCTCCTTCCTGCCCATATATTCCAGACCTGTACCCTTACTGTAGAGTCAGAAGGAAGCTACTCCTAACCTTTATGTTCCCTGTCCCTTTTGCTCCAAGTTTGGTCCAGGGAACAGCTGAGGGGCAAAGATTCCTTAAAGCATAATAGTTGTTTTCCTGGCCGTTTTGTTTAGGAACTGTTGGGGTTCCTGCTTGGGTAGACCCAAGGCCACCTAGGGGTAGAAGTAAGTAGAATAGTTTGGGTAGTTTCTCATCTGTGTTGTCCAGAAATGAAGGCCCAGCATGACCCAGACAGGACAGTGTGCCATGGAGGAAAGGGAGGACCTGTCTTTCAGGATGAGAGATGTGCCTCGATCACATTCCTGGGGTCCTAGTCTCTTGGGCACTCCCATAAGGCAATTGGCCCTGTCCTAAATGCCTAGCTGGCATTCCTAGTACTTTTTTTTTTTTTTTTTTGCTTTTGAGACAGGGTCTCGCTTTGTAGTTCAGGCTGGCCCTGAGCTCACTATGGTGCCCAGGCAAGCCGCCGCGAACTCAGCAATCCTCCTGTCTCTGCCTTCCAAGTGCTGTCTAGTAGTAACTTTTCCAGTTAGGGCAAAAGGCTTGAGGTGGAGGCCTCAGGGCAGACCATTTATGATCCTGGCCTGGGCGTCTCCCCACTTACAGGAAACCCCACCATTTCAGCAAGAGGAATTTAGGCTGCATCATTTCCCGCTTCCTGCCTGGGCTGCCAGAGACAACTGGCAGGCAGACCCCCTCACCCAGTGGTGTTTGGGAGTGGGGGAGGGAGCTTCCCATGCTTGGGTGCCTTATTGGTTGGATAATGCCAAAAACGAAAGTGTGCCCTATGTCTCCCCCTCTTGGCATAGATGGCTAGTCCTTATAGGCTTTGTGCATCCCTCATTGCCCTGTTTTGTGGGATCCTTAGGCCTAAATCCAAAGACTGAAGTGTCTTCACTTCCCATTTTCATGCTTCTTTGCGAGGACAGTCATTACAGGTAGAGCTCAGGCCCCTGACTGAGCCTGCTGACAATCCTGGGAACCTAGGGCGGAGGGAGGGGGTGCTGAGAATCTAGGTTGGACTCTTATCAGTCCAAGACTACCCCTCCTGGAGGGGTGTGGTGCAGCTGACCACCCTAAGTGTTGTGAACTATCCAAGAGCCAGCCCACCCCCACCCAGGACAGGGCTTCCTGCACTGGGGCATGGGCCTGGGCAAACCAGTGTGTCCCAGGAGAAAGATTCCCACCCCACCATCAGGACCACACAATGGCTGCTTTCTCCCCCATGACCTTTTGGCAGCCTGAGTTGTATGCAGCTGTCTCCTCCCCTTCTGAGGGGCCTGGAAAGGGTGGGATCTCACACCCAGTACCAGCCCATCTTCTTGTTTCTATAGTTCACATCTCCACAAAGGGATAGATTGGCCACCAGGGCTCATGCACATCTTGGGCTGCGGGAACAGAAGGCACTGGAAGTACCTACCTCAGCAGTTTTACTTACTAGCTCTGTGACCTTGAGCAAGACCTCTGACCTCTGAGCTATAGTGTCCTCATCTGTAAAGCAGAATAGCATTTCTTGCTTCGTATCATACATAAAGCACTCTGCTGGTTCACAGTGGATGCCCCCTGGAGATGATTTCCTTTGCCCTGGGCCTTCTTGAGGACTTCAGCCCATAGTGACAGGAGACTTGAGCCTGAAAGGGTGTCTTACCTGCCAGCGTGGAGGCAGGGGCAGGAGCCTATGGAAGGGTGTGATCATCAGACAGGTTCACTGCTGTTTCAGGAACAGGACTGCCTGGCGCACAGTTGGAGCAGAAGCCTTGCTTCCTGGGGCAAGATTGAGTCTACAGAGATGGTTACAGGCAGGAAGCTGTGTGCCCACTGAATGGGCCCTGGGGACCACATGTCCCAGAGGGGCAAGAATGTGCTGGGAAGTCACACCTCTGTCAGCCTTGAGCTGTGAGCCCTGGGGGAACTTTCCTCCCAGCTCCTAGGCCACTGTGTGGGCCCAGTGAATAAATAGAGTGAAGCACTCAGCTTAGTACAGGCCCAGGTGGATATAGAGGAGTTCTTGCCTGTCCGATGCTCTGGCTTGGGCTGACCCCTATGTCCCCCCAGACCCTGGCTGGGCGTCCATCAGCAGGGGCGTGCTGGTGTGCGACGAGTGCTGCAGCGTGCACCGGAGCCTGGGGCGCCACATCTCCATTGTCAAGCACCTTCGTCACAGCGCCTGGCCCCCCACCCTGCTGCAGGTACAGAGCTGGGTCAGAGGTTCTCTCCCTCTGCACGCACGGTGTGCCGAGCGCGGGCCTGTTCTCCCCATAGCCCCCACGCCTGTGGATCTGGAGCTTTGTAGGGCAGAGCCCAACCCAGACCCTTCCACTAACCCCATGCAGAAAGGAAGCTCTCAGCCTGGCCACTTACTAGCTTGGACAAGTAGCGCTGAGCAAGTCACTTTAGCGTTTCTGAACTTGGGCACGCCCACCATGGGACCTGGAGCACTGAACAGGACCCACAACTGGGTGGCCTGACTGATGGAGGTGCGTAGAGCAGACACTTAGTAGGCCCCTCAGTGCCACGTCCAGGCATGACAGCCACTTGGGGCATGTTTCCCCTGGTGCCCAGCAAGCAGTGGGCACTCTCTCACTTGGCATCTCTTCCCTGCAGATGGTGCACACACTCGCCAGCAACGGGGCCAACTCTATCTGGGAGCACTCTCTGCTGGACCCCGCACAAGTACAGAGTGGCCGGCGCAAAGCCAACCCCCAAGACAAAGTCCAGTGAGTGGGGCTGCCGGGGTGGGGGCAGGGTGCATGTTCTGGGGCAGGGTCCAGGAGGTGGCTGGGTGACCCACCTCTCCACTGTGCTCCCCTTTGTCTCCTGTGTGCTCCACACAGCCCCATCAAGTCAGAGTTCATCAGGGCCAAGTACCAGATGCTGGCATTTGTACATAAACTTCCCTGCCGGGACGACGACGGGGTCACTGCCAAAGACCTCAGCAAGGTTTGAGGGGCCTCACAATAGGTGGGGTGGGCCTTTCCTCTTCCTCGGCCAAAGACACCCTGAGCCTTCTCTTCTGTCACCACTGAGCCCTGGACCCTACAGGCAACCAGGTCAGGGGAGAGTTGTGGGCACAAGGAGCAAGATTGCTCTGTCGTGGGGGCCGGAGGGTTAGCTCAGTGGTTCCGGCGCCTGCCTTGCAAGCGCAAGGACCTGAGTTCAATCCCCGGTAACCACATATAATGCTGGGCGTGGTGGCTCACGCCTGTAATCCCAGCACTCGGGAGGCAGAGACGGGAGGATTGCTGAGTTCGCGGCGGCTTGCCTGGGCACCATAGTGAGCTCAGGGCCAGCCT
>PVIC010027241.1:0-23973 GCA_004025085.1 Thryonomys swinderianus
CTTCCTTCTCTTTTTTTTTTTTTTTGAAACAGGGTCGCACTTTGTAATTCAAACTGGCCCTGAGCTCATTATGTAGCCCAGGCAAGCCTTGAACTCAGCAATCCTCCTGCCTCTCTCTGCCTCCTGAGTGCTGAGATGACAGGTGTGATTCACCATCCCCTGCAAAGACATACTAATTTCGAAAGTACTATAATTTAGGTTGTTGGCTTATAAGTATGTAGGTTTTCAATCTTTGGGTCCATGGTTAAAAAAAAAAAGCATTACTTATGTACATCTGAACTATGTAAAATATGTTTAAAGGAAATAGTAAAACTGTCTTAGAGTTCACTCAGCATTTATCAAGGTCTTCTGGTGGGGTTTACCTGTGGAAAGATGAAGCAGATTCCTATGCCTTTTTTACTTAAGAAACATGTAGTTAGTAGAAGAGGATAGAACACATTTACAAGTAATATAAAACAGGTGCATACCATAAGTAGAGGGAAAAAGTCCTCCCCTTGAGGAAGAAAAGCTTATGATTGCTGTAATATCCCCCACAATCCTCCGAGTCATTCTTTCCCATACAGTCTCACTAAGCTTCCTTAGGTTTTAAGCATCTGATATTAGATAGAACAAGTAGATGAGAAAGAATTTCCATGGGCAGCATGGTAAATGAAAGTGAAAAATTGGTGTTGGCTTTAAGGGAGAACCTAAGAAATATAAAATGTATAAGAAATTAAAATATGGCAATCTGGAGTGATTTATTACAGGGAAACCAACACTTTATGATGTATTGTTTGGTCAGGGCATGTACTATAACCTAGCACAATAATTGATACATACAATTATAATTAGCAGTTTAAGAATGGTTTAACTGTTTTTGCTCTATTCCCTTAATAGCACATACATGGGACTACCACAATCACCTTAAAATGCTATTTAAGACATATTCTATAAAATGGTAAATGAAATGAGCTTTTGTTTTAAAAATCACCAGCTATTCATTTACACAGGACTTTCAAGAGCAGATGTTTAATTATGTTAACGTTTTTCTAAAAGAAAAAAGATAAAAATAATAAGTTTTTAAAAAGATAAAAATAATATGTTTTAAAACCCTGCTAGTAGGGCTGGGGATTTAGATGAGGTGGTACTGCACCTACATTAGAAGCATAAGGACCCGAGTTCAATCCCCAGTACCACACACACACACACACACACACACACACACACAAAACCCTGGTGGTAAAAAGATGATAGTCTTCAACAGTTGTGAATATATATTTTAAGTCATGCTTTATTGATATGCTTTGTTTTACTTTATAAAATGTCACTTTACAACAAACTAATCAGTTTGTCCTCAGAACATTACTGGCTTTGCCAGTGCCCTAACCCTGGTGTGGGAAAGGGCAACTATGGTGGTCACATTTAGGTTCACCCCTAGAATTTCTCAAACAAAAGGGAGCTCAGGTCCCAGCCCGTCCTGTTAGGTGCCTTAGAGGCCAGAGCCGTGCCGTGGATTAGTGACCACAGCACACAGGGCGAAGCGTGACTCTCACTTTACCGGAAGCCTGGGTGTGAGCCTTGCAGTGGTTCTTTACATTCAGTATTTGTTAAAAAAGACAGCACGTGGGAGGTCAAAACTGAAGATCCTAAGTACGAGAATTCTCATTAAATAGTCGTGTGCCAAGGAGATTTACATCTAAAATGTGTGTTAGAAAAAAACTAGGATTTATGTGTACCACTTTGAATATTTAGAAAATGTTCTGAGAACTATCTGTGTATGAGCTTTCTAAAGTATATTTTCCTTATAGGTAATAGTTTTCTTAATCATTCAATTTAAAGTCGAATGAGTGGTCTGATTTTTCATGGATTTGGTTCAAAAGACCTGGTTCATTAGAGACAAGGGCTGTAAAGCCACAAGCTCACCATCTAGTGGTGAAAGGTTACTGTGATGTATGGTGTGGCACAATTTCATACACTATTCTGATAGGAATCACCAGAGAAAATGACAAACTTTGTGTCACTACAGCAGATTTTTAGTATTTTCTCAACCCTAAAATGAGATTCTATAACAACAACATTATTTCTCTTGCTCTTCCTCTTACAATATCAGCATGAGGATTTATGGAAGTTTTGGTCTGTTTCTACCTTGAAAAGGATGAAGAAATGAGTTGTCTGAAGTTGTGATTAGCCTTTTAAAAAAATGTTGGCTTTACCTTTTTTGTCATTAAAGATTTTTTTTTTCCCAAGGATTGAACCCAAGCCCAACAAGATAAGGAATTAAGTGACTCTGTGTAACAATTTCTAGCTGTAATTCCAGAGTATGGCTTGTTGAATTCAACAGTATACAGTGGACCCTGAAGTTAGGAGTGGCCTGAGATACAAACAACTTGGGTTAATTAGGTTAATAAAAGATTCATCTACTCTTCTTATAGCACCTACCCAGATTTCAGCTGTATTGACTTAGATAAAACTTCAAGGGTGGACCATTTGAGGCGGAGAGAATGGAGCACACATAGGTTGTGGGAACACACGAAAGCAGAAAGGGGCTCAGCGAGGCCTCGGAGGAAGACCTTTGAGTCTTTGATTATCCCTGGTGTTTCTTTTCTCGAACTGAAAGTAATGCGTAGATGTTTTTTAAAAACTGTGCTTTTTTTGCCGGGCTTGGTGGCTCAAGCCTGTAATCCCAGCACTCGGCAGAGGCAGGAGGATTGCTGAGTTCAAGGCTTGCCTGGGCTACATAGTGAGCTCAGGGTCAGCCTGAACTACAAAGCGAGACCCAGTCTCAAAAAAACAAACAAACTGTGCTTTTTATTTATAGTTTAATTGAGGGCACAGTTCACATTTGTATAGTATAGATTTCTTCAGAATAAAAATACAAAAACTCATTCTACTTAGATTTTTTTTCTTTTTTGTTCTTTGGAATTGGGGTGGGTTAATTTATACATGTGAAATTTTTTAGACATTTAAAAATTTTTGTATTAGAAGTTATAAAACTTTTTAAGGGGCCGGAGATTTAGCTCAGTGGTTCCAGCGCCTGCCTCGCAAATGCAAGGTCCTGAGTTCTATCCCCGGTAACCACATACAATGCTGGGCATGGAGACTCCTCTACCACTAAATGTGGAAAGGTTACATGCACATGATTTTCACGGCGAGCCCGTGTCTCTGAATGTGAGGTGGTTGTGTGTGTCCTCTCTGCCACAGAAACAAAGCTGACTTCATTGGTGGGCACCTCGCTGTCCAAGGGAACAGGGTTAACAGGTGCCTCTCTAAAGGAAAATGTTGTCCCCTTTTAACTCTCTGTCTTGAAAAAACTGAGTTGAAGATCAAGTAGCTTTGTCTAAATGCTGTGAACTCAGGAACTTGGAAGTAAACATTCCTTCCACAGAGTACTTATGTTTTCTTCTTCGAACAAGTACCTGATAGTGTGGCTTAGTATAAAAAAGAAGGCTCTCCAGGTTTCTAGCACATTACATCTACTGTGGGAGGTAATGGTAGAGTTAGTAATTTCATCAGAGACCTTCATTAAGCAGTGTTGGAAGGATTCTTGTATAATACTATATACACAGTAAAAGTGAAATAAAGTAAGCTTCTGAAAAACCTTGGGTTGGTTTCAGTGCCTGAGTGTATAGGATATTTATTACAGTATTACAGACAGAGGGTCCATAAATAGGTAACTTTTGGGGAGTTTTAGTTAGTCTTAATAGCAATTTAACAGGATTTCAGCTAATAGGACACACTAGTTGGCTTTTGCAGTCCATAGTGAGGTTGGCAGGTGTATTCGACTCCTCATCAGAGTCAGAAGCATTTATGTTGGTTCAGGAGCTTGGCGAGACATAGGCCTTGGCAAGCACTAGCAGTTGGGCAAAAGGTGATGCATATGTGGAGTGTCACAGTGTCTTTCTCTTCAGTTTCTTAATCTTCATAGTTAGGATGTCTTGTTCGGATGCATTAGGCAAGGAAAGAAAAGTCCCATTGGTTAGGACTTTACTATGGTCTTTAGAATGATTTAATATTTTAAAATAGCATAATGATCTAATTCTGAGTCTGAGTTTCATGCAAAGAATAGTGTTTGAAGACGGGTCAGAGTCATGGGACAAAGAGTTTTAATCAGAAGTTGAAGGAAAATGAGAGCAAACGGGTGAGTAAAGGAGGGTGAAACTTTTTTTTTTTTTTAACATATTGACACACATTAAGTCCGTGTTTCTTTTAGGAGGGCTGTTAGTACACATCCTGATAGGGCTGACAGCTTTGTCTTTTGTGTTTCTTGCATTCATTGCTCTTTGCACAACAATGTGGGGACCTTAATATGTAGAAATATACAGAGCCCGTGGTTCCTCCACTTTAAGAGTTGTAGAGGTCCTATCTCTGCTGTTCTGAGCCAAAGTTGCCAGGGTGTGGTGCTAGTAGCTGAGGGTTTCATGCACACAGGCTGGATGTGTTGCTGTTGTCACTTATTGGTGTGTGTCGAGCCATTTGTCTTTGTTTATTCACTCTATTCGCTCATCGAATGAACACCTTGTAATTGGTTCAGTGTCTTTGGCTTTGTAAAGAAAAGCGGCATTTTGCAAGACCACTAAATTAATTTACTTGAAATCTGTAATGCCATTCAATATTTTGGGAATGTTACGGGTCCTTCTCTAAAGTCTGTTGCATTTTTTAAAAGTTAGTATCTAAATCCATTCTGGTTGCACCAACAAAGTACCATAAGCCAGTTGGCTTGTAGAGAATAAAATACTGTTTCTGACAGCCGTAATAGCTGACAGGTCCAGGGTTTAACAACCACTTCCTGGTCAATAAACATGTTATTTCATTGTAACTCCACATGGCTGAAGGAGGTACGAGGTGAGGATGTATTTTAAAAGGATATTAACCTAATTCATGTGAGCAAAAGCTCATTACCTAAGCACATTCCAAAGGGCTCCTCTCCAAATATATTTACCCAGGGGCTAGGATTTCACTGTATGAACTTCGAGGGGTTGCAAAAATTTACACCACAGCAGTTAATTTAAAATGGGATTTTTTGTAGACACTTTTCCCTCAAAAACGTTGTTACCAGAATAATGATGATCTCTGTTCACCCACCTCGGTTCACCGTGGTGTTGTATTTCACAATTCATTTCATTTGCTGCATGGTGATGGTTTGATCGGCAGGCACTGCGTTCACCTTTTGACATTTCTTCATTTTTAGTGTTCAGCACAGGAACTCAAAAGAGGAATGTGAAAATTAGCCTGCTGATTACAGACTGAATTAACTATTACATTTAGTTTTCTTAAAATATCAGATAATAAATTGTATTTTTTATTAAATAAGTGATTTACAAAGTAGATGCACATAAATTGGATCAGTTGTAGTGGTCATGTGAATGATATAATTGAGATAAAATATACTTATTTGTAACTTTTTTGATTTGTGGTGCTTATTTAGTTCTGAACAAATATTTTATAATTAGATTGAATCTACTTTAAATTTAATAGTTCACTATGAAATTGAAAAACTTCTAAGGTAGGCTGCTTTATAAAATTTATTTCATCCTGTGTTACTTTGCTCAAAATAAATAGCAGTGAAATATCTATGAATAATCTTTCAACTGCAATGTATTTGTTAATGTTATGTTTTGTGGTCTTTCTCCAGACTGTTTCTTCAGCTCTCTTCTGCTGCACCCTGCTATGCTGGTACCTATCATGTGCCTGATGTTCCTGTCTTTTGCTCCCTTTTAGGCAAACTCAAGATTTAGTTCACACTGAGAGTCAAAAAAAATGAATCACAGAAAGTTAAAATGTTTGAAAGAAGATCCCAGATTAATGAGGTTAAGAATTTATTCATGTGCGTGAACAGAGCCCTATCTCATCCCTTGTGTGGTTTTCTTAGTTTTCATTTCTAGTATAAAACCTGAGAAAGCTAGTTGATATTTTATTGTTTCTTACATAAGACTATGATGTCAAAATAAGAACTTCAGCCCTTGAATTTCATACTCATTTTTCCTATACTCCTCACCCAATGATCTATTGTACTCTTCTTTATCACCCCGTTGCTATAGCCTCATACAACTGAATTCTGGTTCTGGTCAGTAGTGTTTGTAGTGTTTAAGAAGAGACATTCAGACAGTGGGGTGGAAGGATATGTGCATATGTTTTGCCATCTACTGAATTCAGAATTTAAAAAGGATTGCACCTATTCCTTTCGCTTTCTTATGTTGGGTGCTACCATCTCCTTCTGTATGTACCTGTTTATAGTTAATGTTCCTAAATTCTTTAGTATTAAGAATTGGTGGCTAGAAAAAACTACAACGATGAACTCTTGGGAGGGCTTGGCTAGGTAGAAGTCTTGAATTTTATGCCTGAGCATCTGCAAGTGGAAGATCAATTAGGCAGAATTAGTTATGCATTGCCTTATCTTTAAGTGCTATCTTGAAACAGATTTCAGACTCATAGTGTTTGGGAGCTTTAATTTGAAGAATGACTAAGGGATATGAGTACTAGATTTAGGAACTAAATAAAAAACAGTTTCATATGGATTAAGCTGGATGTTTTATTCATAAGAATTAATTTGATCTTTATAAGCCTTGATATTTTTAAACCCTGTAGTTCTGTGTCTTCATTCATTACTGTAAGTCTTTATTTTCAGCAGTTAAATTGGCAACAAGAAGGGTGGTTTGGAGTATAGTCCTGTGTTATGGAAACATTAATAAAATCTTATTTGAGGGAATACTGATCTATTCAAATTTTTTCATTTCTGTTTTTCTCTATTTTTAATCTATATTTTTATCTTTGCCAATTTTGATATAGGGTCTTTTTATATATACCTCAAAAATAATTGCCCACTGTTTGATTCTTTGTTCTTATATTTTTTTCAAATTGAGTTTATTGGTACATTTTAAATATACATTATAATAACATCATTGAGAATGTATACCTGTACATGATATATTTGTATTTTTATGCTTTCCCATTCCTCTGCTCTCCCTTCTATTCTTATATTAACATACAGTTTCTTTCCTTCTACACAAATTTTACAACTTTTTAAGGTAATAGCCATATTTTTTTTTTCTTTTACTTTGCGTTCCTTCTTCTCTGCATTGCTGAGCACTGTTTTGATGAGTAGGAAACTTTTTCTCTCTATGTGGCAGATATTTCTTTAAATCTTAGGTTTGTTTTCTAATTGGTGTTTTGTGATTTGGTTTCTGTCAATGTGTTTTAAAGTTTTGTAATGTCAAATCATTAAACCACTGTTTTCTTTTTCACAGTCTGAACCCACAAATAATTTTGAAAGCACTCGCTGAATGTATAGTTTCACATGTTGTATTGATAATTACATGTTGACTATAGACATTTTTAGCTCTAAATTAATTTCATAAATCATATTATTGTAGTTATTATTTTGAGTTGATGTGGATGGGGAAAGATTTGCATTGATGTTCTCTCGGTTTGAGGACTATAGATGTTTTTATTACGCTGTAATGTTGATATTAAGTGGTTGAGTTTTTGTATTCCTTAACAGATATTTCTTGCAACTTCCTTTTAGTTTTAGTGCTCTCAAAGCAAGATAAAGTGGTTGAAGCAATTAAGTGGGGACTCTCACTATTAATTACTGGGCCTGAGGCATAATGAGCCAATTAGAAGCTAACTGTTCCTTGAAATGTACTGGCCTCAGGGAAGATGGGCTGGGACAGTGTGTGATTATCTTGCTGATAGACAAGAAAGGGGGTTACCCTGAGTGTACTGCTCTCAGCTGTCTTATTAGGTGGTCTTCCAGTCAGAATGAGTCTATTAGCACTGTCTTAGAAATCTGACACTTCCCATCACTGGGGATGCATGGACTATAGGCATCTTAAACTTTGGGATCAAGAGTTAAAGATAAATGAATAAGTCCTGCTTCCTTTATAGTCAGCACCCAATAGAGCCAAATCTCTTCTGAGTGTTGATAGGGAATAATGAGCTGCTTTAAGTGCTGAAGAAGGCTTTTTCCTTAATCCTGGTGACAAGTTGATTATTTAAGCCCCAAGAAAGACAAGTCACTTAAGCCCAATTGACCACAAAGGACAAAGTTCTGCCATATGACCACCAGGAGACCAATTGTATTGCATAACATTTTGCTTGACTCTAAACTTACTCAGGGGAAAGTGGTTCCTAGAAGACTCCTTAACAGTCTTACTGTGCACAGCACAATCAGATGAAGACATCAAGGAAAAAGCAGTAGTCCGAACACCAGATTTATTGGCTTACTATAATGAAGGAACTATATATACCAGAGCCTTTGGTACATGTGAGCTCTTTGTATCCTTGAAAACTCTGAAAGGTTTACCATCACTGAACTAGAGGAACCACTGCTGGGCTTTGCCCAAAACAAACCAAAACAAAATTGTTACAGGATTTTTGATAAGTGTGGTGTTTAGGTGAAACTCAAGTAACTTTTTCAGAGTGTCAGAGCAAAACAAGACTGTGCATAAATGAATCAGCATCACTGTGAAGCAGACCAACACCCTGTTTCTTTAAAAGTACAAAGTTAAGGTGATGTGCAGCATCCTGTCTGGAAATCCCTTTTCTGAAGCTCCAAACATGGGCTGTAGATTGAGGCTACTTCTCTGAGTCAAGAGACTTATATTGTCCAGCCAGGGGTGGAACATTTCATCTCACTACTGTGATGCAACCAACAGTGTTTTGAATAGTCTGTGACTTTAGAGTTTAAAGTGTTTCAGTGAGTAAGGGAGCAGGAGACAGTCAAAGAAAGGGATTACTAGGGCACTTGAGAGTAGCAGAGTGTCTTGGAGAAATAGGTTTTTCCCATTATCTTTGAAGTTGTCTCTGTGGTGTCTACAATTCCAGCCAGATGGGAGTGGCTGCGCAGCATTTCACTTTTTTATCTTAGCTTTTACTTTTCTATAGCTGATCTTGGTCTCACAACAGGATATTTATGCCATCTAGTCTTTGAGTCCTGTGTGCTGAAGACTCCATCTTCTGTCTCAATGGACCCTGGGAACACCGCCAAGTGTCTTCCCAGCTTTTTATGCTGGAGTTGGGCCCTGGGAAGTGTCTAATGGAGATGAATGATCAGTTGTTCGAGAACTGTTTTGGTTCACTCCTTGAGGCGGATTTTTCTGACTGACAGTGTTCTGATGTTGCTTGACCTGTTACTTCTACATATTCTAGAATGCCTCCCATTCGCTAGCACTGCAGATACAGTTGTGAGAAACAAAGACTTTGGTTAAGATGAAACTAGTTTTTTAGTGGGACTGGGAAGATGGGATTATAAGCGGACTTGTTTCCACATTTAGCAGTTTTCTAGTGTAAGCTTCTTTAAGTGTCTCTAGAGGGTAGGTAAAGTAGGTTTTAATTCTACTCTTACAGGAAAAAATAACAGGAGTCTGGTGATGCTTTACTTTTCTTACATAATGGAGAGAGCTCTCGAAGTAGTACTGGTAATTATATCCTAGACACAGAATTCACAAGATTAGTAAAATATTTATATCCCTAAATTAGAAGACAAAGTTATCTACAACACTCGTACCTTATATATTTGTCTCAAGAGGTGATACCACATACTCAGCGTTAAATCCATAAATATCAAATTTCTTGGTGAAATCTTTTCTAGCAAAATTTCCTCAGGTTGACAAATACTAGTTAGGAGATTGACAGATGCCATTCACTACTTGCCCTCTTCCAGGTGAACATCTTTGCCTTTTAAATTTAATCCTGAAGTAGGGCTTATCTACATGTCTGTATCTGTACATCATTTTGACTTTGCCTCAGGCATTATCTAATCAGTCTTTTACTCACTGTCTTGATTGCTTAATCTTCTCTCTTCTCCCTTGAAATTTGCTGTTGGCATCATAATTCTCACTATTAGCAGACATAACCAGTGTCCCTGGCCCCTTGCCTGTCTCCCCATTGTTGAGAATTTGCTACTTTAAATATTAGAACTTAAAAAAATGTCAAAATCTGAAGGATCCCTTCCAAGAATTATATTGTGAAGATTTGGATGTAGTTTTTTTGTCCTCCTAGAACTATGTTACCTGAATCTTCTGAGCCTGAAAGACTTCTAGGAAAGGTAAGGAAGATATTGTGCTAGATGAGGTTTTAGGGAAAGAAATAGCAAAGAGCTTCCTTTAACTGGTCTGAGTTTCACTAAGAGAAGTGTTTGAATCCCAGTGTAAAGGGTGTCAAAGAGGCAGATTCTAGATCTGTCTGATCTTCAAAGACATGAATATTCTTGGGGGTAAGAATGTGGAAGTACCAGGTCTCCCTGACCTGCCCCCAGAAAACCCAAGAGGGAACTGAAGCAATGGCTCAGTTATTAGAGAGCAATAGGCCTCAGAGCAAAAAAGCTAAAATATCAGAATAGCTCAAAGATTATGAATCTCATTAGGAAATTGTCAGCCAATTTTGGAGGTCAAGTGTGATGCTTTTCTGACAAAACTCTTGCTGAAGGAAAAGCAGCTAATGGAAGTCACGATTGTGTACGCTTGCTTTCTTCACACAGGTGAGGTTCAGATTGTCAGGCCACTCTCAAGCTGGGTGGTCACCTGTGGACCTCAGGGACTGACATAGCCTGTGACCCTCTTCCAGAGATGCTCACTGAATTGGTCTTGGACGTGAGAGTGATTTAAAGAAACAGACAGCTTCCCGGGAGTATCTAATGTACAGCCAAATCAGAGACTCACTGAAGCTCAGCTGAGATGACAGACTGAGTAACAGGACCCCAAATGGAAGGAAGGTCAGACGATCAGAACAAATGAGAACTGGCACTGTGAGAGGGCACATTTTATTATTTCTTTCAAATGTTCAGTCCCACAGTGAGATTAATTTGCAGCCTCTAAAAATTGTAAACTTGATTCCTAATTAAATAATGTAGTTCATGAATAAAAAGAAAGATGGATGGTGACTGCTGAGACCCGATTTACTGTCCTGGAAGATCATGTGCAAAATGGACTTAAAGTTACAGAAAAAAAAAAAAAAAAAAAAAAAAAGAAAACAAAATGAAGGGTTGCTTCCAAAGAGAAAAGGGTCCTGGAGCTGGAGAGCAGATCTGAACATGAAATGAAAATAATTGAAATTGAGCCAGGTGATCAAAAGGAACCTTAATAGGGGAGACAATATTCCCAGCAAGTCTGAGCTACAGAAAGATTTGCACTTGCATGTTGGAAGGGTTTAGCAAGTTTTAGGCTCTGCTCAGAAAGAAGACCCATCCCTGAATATTGCTTGTACAGTTCTCATATTCTCTACCAACATAGCCGATCCAGGTTGGGAAGATTGAGTTACTTTAGGGAAAAGATAGAAGGTAGCTTTGGTCTATTTTTTGAGGCAGGGTCTCGCTTTGTCATTCAGGCTGGCTCTGAGCTCACTATGTAGCGCAGGCAAGCCTCGAACTCAGCAATCCTCCTGTCTCTCCTCCCGAGTGCTGGGATTACAGGCGTGAGCCACCACACCCAGCACTTTCGTCTTTTTAAAAATTGGCATTTCCTCAACCCTAAGGTTACGCAGTTTTGTCACACACACTGTGTATCTAGACCCACTGGGGTGGTCTGGAATCACTTCTGTGGCACTAGAGGGCACAGAGCTAATGTGAACATGAAGCCCGTTCTGTCTCTGTGTTGTGAAGAACGTTCTTGAACATTCACCAGAATTCTCACATCTTCTTTCGTTTACACAGAGAAGGCAGGCTAATTTGTTAGCACTCTACAGTTGTTGTCCTGTAATGTTAATTACAGGTTTTTCTTTAATAATCGCTCCTGAATAAAAGGTATTGTATACCCAGAGTGAAGATAATTATTAGAAAATTTTTATAACAGAAAACATTATAGCAACCAAATATATAAAACTATAACTTCTACTAGTGTATTGTTTTGTATTTGTAAAATAATAGTTGAGAGATTTCAACATAGTTCTTTTTTTTCTTTTTTTTAATCTTTTTTGAGACAGGGTCTTGCTTTGTAGTTCAGGCTGGCCTTGAGCTCACTATGTAGTCCATGCAAGCCTCAAACTCAGCAGTCCTCCTGCCTCTGCCTCCCAAATGCTGGGATTATAGATGTGAGCCACCACGCCCAGCACCGTGGTATATAGTACTGATTGCCATGGATGTGAATCAACATGCCCAGGATTGTTGTATGTGGTTACCAGAAATCGAACCAGGTACCTTGTGCTTGCTGAGCTAAATCTCTGGCCCTCAACATAGTTCTTTTAAAATTTAATAGATTGGGGTGAGGATTTAGCTCAAGTGGTACTGCCACCTACCTGGGAAGCACAAGGGCCTGAGTTCGATCCCTGGTACCACAAAAAATAAATAAAAACAAAAGAGATTTGACTATCACCGTCTAACAGATGTATTGACTAGTTAGAATGTAGATATATAAACAAAATACTACCTTAATTTAAAAGATCATATAAATTCCTACATGCCCATGAAACAGGTGAAAACTGAATATATGTATTGTAGGAAAGTTCAACAAGTAAGAGCAGAAGTGGTTGTCTTTATGTCGTTGCCTAAATCTACATAAAAGTAGAAATTTGGAACAATAAATATTCTAATCTAACCAGAAATTAAACATTTTCCTTAAGGTTTTTAAGGTTTTTGTTGTACTGTGGATTGATCTCAGTACCTTCAGCTTGTGAGGCAGGTGCTGGAACCACTGAGTTAATTCCTGGCCCTTCCTAAATATTTTTGAGATAAAAGGGATATCAAACATGGAATTACTCTGAAGGATTGTTTTTAAAAATAATATTAAAGAATTCTGTGTAACAAAATATAGTGAACATATGAATAGTAGAAAATCTATAATTTTGTGCTTTTATTCAACGAAATTATCTCAAAACAAAGAATTCAAGGATAGAATTGAAAGAGGCTTCAGTTTTCTTTGGGATAGTTCTCGTTCCTCACGCTAAACCTAAGTGTGTGCTAACACATCATTCCATTTTTGGAAAAGAAAAAATATAGCTTTGTACATTAAAGGAATTAATTTGATTTGAGATGACTTTCTGTGAGTACATTTCCAGAGGATATATTTATTGTTAGGGATTGTGCTTAGATGCCCCTCAAAGCCTCATACAGATGTGGCAGGACTTTCTTCACCAGAAGTAGTTGAATATGGAACGTGGACGCTGGACGCGCGTGATTACTAGACCACCACAGAGAAGTCCTGAGTTTGGCACCGCCCCTGCCCCCTGGGGTCTGAATACGATAAAAGGGCCAGAAAGATGCTATTAAACTCTCTGTACCTTTGCTGCCTTCTGAGTGCCATGTTGTTTGTCCTCTGCGATGCTTGTTTGCTGTCTCAGCCTCAGAATCAGCACTTTATAGATTGAAACCTTGGTCAACTGGAAACCAAATAAACTCCTTCCCTTTTAACTTTGGGTGTGGAGTATTTTGTCTCAGCAATGAGAGAAAAGTAACTCACAGATAAATATTTTTGTTTTGGTAGCAGTGACTTCAATGCGTTTTAGCAGGTTAATTTTTAAACTTCAACATTAATTTATAGTTTTTGAAATCAGTGATTGAAACTGAAAAACATTACCTGTTTTATATTTAACATTTAAATGTTTACAAGATTTTAATCTAGTATTTCTAAGCTACATTGATTTTCTGTTTATTGCATACTTTTGAAGGCAATTAATAAAAACTTTGAACTATATAATATAAAACAGAAAATTAAATATACATAACTTCATAAACTGGCTTGTATCAAAACAGGGTTATGAAAAATATGAATATCAGACATCACTGAGCAAAATTGTCTTTGCTTTAAAATGACTTAAACACTTAGAAGAAAAGTGGGAAGAGAATTTGCAGTACAGTTAGAAGCCTCCTACAAGCAGAAAAGATTTAAAGGAAGTACTTTGTATACTAATCTTTTCTTGATATCACAGCAGTGCCTGAAAAAGTAATACTTGCTCATGACTGTAAGATCTATATAATATATAAAAATAATCCACATGAATTTTACATTTCTCTTATGAAGACTTTTCTGAACCTCTGTTCTGCATGCTGTTACTATTTTATGCCCAGGCCATCTCCATTCTTCTTTCATAGTGTTTAATACATAATATTAAAGTTATCTTTATATATTCTTCCTATTAGCTTAGGTATGGTTTAGACATCATAATTGGCATTTTAGTTCTGATTATTTAATGCAGTACCTAATAGCAGTAAGCAAGTGAACACCGATCTTCTGAATCATTTATTAGGATTAATTTATTATAGAAGAGGAATTGCTTGCTTTTAAGAAGTGTAAACAAGTTTAGGCTTCAGGCCAACTTGCCTTTCAGAAATGCTGTACCAATTTCTCTGCTTACCACTATTGCCTGAAAGTTTCCATTTCCCCACTGAATACCTGATACTAGACATAATTTTTAAAATCTTTGTTAATTTTAGTTAATAAAACATTATTCTTTAGTGTGCTTTTTTCTTTTCTTGATTTGGATACTTAAAAGTTCATCCTTTAAGATCTAGTCTAATATAGCATTAAATTTTTGCTCATTTTCTGTTGTGTCGCTTTCTTTTAGTTTGTTTGCTTTTTTATTTTCACTGGGATCAGTTTTTTGGTTTTTGTGGTACTCCAGATCAAACTCAGGACTATGTGTTTGTCAGCCAAGCGCAGCACCACTGAGCTGCATCTCTGGCCCAAGGAGTTAATTTTGATGTTCATAAGTTTCTGTATGTAGGCAAAGCCTGTTCTTTATCAAGAGCCTGGAGTTTTACCTTTATTTTCTTATAGCTTTAAGGTTTAGATGTCTTTGTGGGTGAAAGGAGTCCCTCGTAACTATCGGATTGGCAGCGACTATCCATGTGGTTTGGGACTCATTGTCTTTTGCTTTCTTATCCAGAAACGTGTTACTTTCCCTCCAATTTTGAAGCCCCCTTTAAACCACTGAGGAAAGATTTGCTTTCCTTATATGGAATTGTAAGCTTTTCTATATTTTAGTTTGTGAATGCTTTTGCCAGTGGATTTTTTAAATTGAAGTTCTTTTTACTGTCTATGAAACTCTTCATGTTTTGGGTTAAATTTAGCTTGTATCCATTGAATTTACTAGATTTCCTTATTTACCATTAGTTGCTCAGTTAATTCTTGTCTTCTGGATAGAAAGTAACATATAAAAGTAAATTGGCATTTTTATTTTTTTCTGGGTCTTAATGGGGCTTGTATTTATTTTTTTTACCCGTTAAGATTATTGCTTTGAGATTTATCATTTGATGGTATTCCTTAGATTTATTTATTTAACTTTGAAATAGATATTGAATTTGACAAACACGTTTTTGTCAGACAGTTAAGATCTTTTCATTGTTTCTGAAAGATTAACCTTTTGGAGTGATGTATCAATCAAGTTTATATGCTAAAACATTCTCAAATAAATATGAACTCATTTTGAAAAGTAGTTATTTTAATGCATCATTGAAGTTGATTTAGTTTTTTCTCTTTAATATTTACTTTAATCGTGGCTTTTTGGAGTGTCATGGGTTGCTTTTACCCCACATTCTGCCTCTGTTCTTCATTTTTTAGTGGTTTCACCTCGGCCCTGTACCTTGATCCCAGGCTTTTTTCTTTTCTTGATACACTTCATGTATCAAGTTCATCAACCCAGAACTGCATCTGGGTTGAATAGACAGTGTCTCTTTCCCTACCATTCTCCACTGTTTCTCACTGTTCTTAACCCGCTTTGTTGGAATGGGTTCCTAAGAGATGCTTCCATTGGGTTCTCTTCATTTGTCTTCTGTCAAGCTGATTTTATTTTTTTTGAAACACCAATCTGCTGCTCATGTAGTTCAGATTTCATATGTGGTGTCCCATTGTGCAATTGAACTCTTTCTCTGAGTCACTTCTAGCTTTGACTGCCTTCAGGTCTCCACAGTTACTCTTTTCCAGCCCTACAACACTTAGTTTTACAAAAATATGCTATGAGATCCTCACAGTCTAGAATGATCTGGTGCCTCTTGGCTTGGCTGTGCCTGCTGGTTCCTTCTTCAGCTCACAACCCACTTCATGTTGTGTGTTTTCAGCTTAACTATTCAACTGATTGGGTGTCTTTCTTTTTTTGCTCCCGTTGTAACCTTTACATTTATATTCTTCTTAGTATGTAATGTTTTATTTAACTTTTTTTTCTTTCTGCACTGCACACTTCTTTAGAGGAAGGGGTTGTGTGTTACTCATCACATTTCATGTGTTTCCTATTGTAGAGAATCTCGAGTAGTTTTTTGGGGGCATTGATGAAAGCCTGGATAAACAAAGTGCTTATAGCCTGCCTTAGAGTAGACCCTGGTCCTTTTCTCCTCTTCATTGCAATTTTTCACTGTATTCTTTCTGAGAGATAAATCTAGTTATTGTATAGCATTTATAAAATATTTAATGACTTTCAGCAACCACTTGATAAAGTCCTTTCAGCGGTGTTTCTCAAGAATTTAAAAGCCCAGCATTGTGGCTGTCAATGCCCTACTGCAGAGTAGCATCCTGTTGAGAGCTTTGAAAATTCCAGGATACCTAGACCCTGTTGCAAGCCAATTAAACCAGTCCCTGGGTTGAGTCTCTGCATGGGTATTTGAGAAAAACCCCTTGGTTCTAATGTGCTGCCTGATAGATCTTGCCCTGTCCACAGCTTCAGTTTGCAGCACCTCCAGTCACTTGGTTTATCTGGAAGTACCTGAGTCAAGGTTTGCAGGGCACTGAGAATTCTTCTCGTCCTTCTGTTGAGACCTATTTCACCACACTGAGCTTGGTGCCTCAGGGCCTTTTACCCGCCCCTCCGTCTGTGAACCTGCACCAATACCTGCCCTTTGCTCACACTTTCACTGCAGGTATAGCTACTTCCTGGCATGGCCCAGGGTGTACAGGATGGCGTGGCAGAGATCTCCATACTATGTCTGATGTTACTAGACTATGGTTGTTAGACCCCTCCAGATAGTATTTGATTTCTGCACTTGATCTACCTAGGCTATACTGAACGCCAGTTGAGGAGGGGAATGTCTTGTTCTTTTTTTGTTATGTCTATTAAACAGACATCAAGAAAACAAAAGTACCCTGTGTGTCAATAGGTACTGAGTTGGGAAGAGTAGGGTGTGCAGTGGGAGGAGTGGGACCAGTGACTTCTGTGATCTGTTGGTACTGTGTTCTCTCTCTTCCCTCGGGAAAGGTTATTTAGTGGCTGCCTAAAGTGGAGGGTGGTCTTGTTTCTTAAAGTGAGGTTTATTTTTTTTTTAAATTTAGGATGTCTTGGATATAATGCCTTGCATTATAAACATTTTCCCATAACAGTATTATATTCTCTCTCACTTAAGTCACTGAATTAATTTCCTGGTCTGTGAGTTAGGTTAGTGTGGCGATGGAGTGGGAAGGAAGGGAAAGAGCTGGACCCGTGGACGGCTGGCTCTGTGGTAGTGAGTGCTGCCAAGAGGGCGGGCGTGCGAAGGGCTGAGTCTTCAGGTGTCCCTGAGCTCCATTCTGCTTCCGTCAGGTACAGCTGGGGTCCCGGGGCAGCTAGCTGATCAACTGTTTGTGCCTCGGTTTCATTTGGAAAGCAGAAATTCTAGTTTTGATCCCATAGGCCCTTGGTTTGATAAGTGAGCTAATGCACGGAAAGTGCTTAGAATAACATTTGGCGCACAGGGAGGGCTCAATAGATGTTCACTGTAATTATAATCATGACAGTGAGAACAACCTTCACAGCAGTCATTTGAGATTTCTGTTTCTCTTCCTTTTTAGAAGGAGAAAAGGAACTCAGCAAACTTGAGATACTTGTGCAGGGGTTGCACACGGATGTAGGTGTGATCAAGTTCATGTGAGCTTTACCCTACAGCCCTTGTCTTTTGGGCTGCCTCCTGTAGCTTCTGAAAAGGAGAAGGTACTGAAGGTACTGTTTTAGCCTTTAATTAGGAAGAATTTAGAGTGACCATTGAAGGAGACTATATCGGCCAAAAGATGAGTAGCACTTCAAGAAAATTCTGTTATAAGTAATGCATAGAGTTAAGCATGGGGTGCAGGATAAGATGGGTAAAAAGATAAGATAAAAAACTGGAGATAGAAAGTTATGGGTTTTCAGTGAACAGTGAGATAGTGTCAAGGGAAGCACAGATAATCTGGCTTGGAAGTTTCAAGGAGATGTGAGCACCCTGCTGTGGCAGGCTTTTATCCACATGTTACTTTGCAAAGATAAGTTTAGCCCTGCCCAGCTATGAAATTGGAGTGAGCAGAAATGTCAGATCTCCATACAGCAGAGAAGATGAGATTTGTATTCTAATTTCTTTTTAGATAGGCATTTTAAAACTTATGTTCTTCACTGTAGGCAGGAGAATAAAAGCTTATTTCCTTTTTCAGTAATCATAAAACTAAACTGAATTATTCTTAGGATAGTGCTAATAAAAAAGCAAAATGTCATGTGTAATCTCACTCACTACTTACTTTATCTTTGAAAGTCTTGCACAATGTATCTTGCAGAGTGATCTTAGACCCAACTTGACAGTGCACTTTGAGTGACAGTCTTGTGATCTAGAAATAGTACATTGATAGCAGCTGTGACTTCTGGTGGTGGCACTTACCAGCATGTGCCATCTTTCAGGTTTTCTACATTTTCTGTCATCAGCTGTGTGCTTCAGAAGGGACTCGTCTATCTTTCTTTGTGTTTTCTTTTTAAAATATAACTTCTTTGCTCTCTTGTGACTTTATATGCATGAGATCTCTGGGCTTTTCTTTACTGCAATGCAAAACATAAAAGAGAAAATATTCGTTAATCAACCTAAACATTCAGAGGGACCATTGTTACTTACATGCCCACCTACAATATGATCATCTTTACATAGAAGAAGAAATGTAAAAGTGGCCTGTAGTTTATTTCTCTCTACAAAACTGGAAACATTGCTTTAGATCCTCCAGGCATTTTGTTTTTAGTCAAAGCCCAGGATGTCTGATACAGTCTGAGAGATCACTGCTGAAGGAGCAGTGAGCATGGTGATGAAGTCTTGCTGCAAACCTTTTGCTTTCTCTTTTACTTGACCTTCATATGCTTTGGATATTTGGTTTTTAAAAATGTCCTAAATCAGTTTTATAACATAATATTTTTTAAATTCTCATTTTCCTAACAGGATAATGTTACTTATATTTGTATGTGACTTTTATATTTGTGCTGTGTGTAAATAAATCTTGATCCTTCCTTCATCTTTACTGTCCTAGCCTTCAGGGGCACAAAGGTTGTACCCCTGGGTTCAGACCTGTTTGCATCGACTGCTCTTCTGTGAGTGAAACATATCATGTGCTTGTCTCATGAACCAAGTCAACAATTAAGAAACTTGAATGTGTCTGTTTTGTCAGAGAAGAGATTGGTTTTAATGACCACATTTCCCTTTGTTAATATGTAATTGACAGTTGGGTAGAGCAGGATAGAAACCATATATAAGACCAGAAATTCACTGGAGCCATCTCTGCCATTTTATGTCTCATTTTGTAGAAATGTGAACAGAAAGGAATGCTTCAGTGAAATAACAGAAGGACAGGTCCTTGATCAGTCAAAGTAAGGAGCCCCAAAACAGAGAAGCTTAATTTTGCAATATAGATTTCCTGAGTTGTTTTATGAAATATTTTCTTTAATCTCTTAAACCCCAAAGTAATTAGGCTGAAAATCTGAGAATTCTCCAAATCAGAGATAACTGATCATATTTTATTAAAGGTATTTGGAGTTATATGATGTGGAACATCAATAAATGATTACATTTACTAAAAATTTTTGCTCAGTGTTTAGAGCTTGGTCAAGGCCTGTAAGAGAAAGACACCGTGCATATGTCAGCTGTGCAGAATTAAAGCCTTAGCTGGTCTAACTGCGTGCTTTTGAATGCTTCTTTCAACTATTGATGTTTCCTTCCAGAAATAATCCTACAGTAATCCCTGTCCAACTGGGAAGCTTAACCTTCCTGAAAAACACTGTGGTTGGCCCAGCTGTGGTCTCCAGTGAAATAAAGGGTTACAGTAGCATAATATTTTGAAGGGTGGACTTGGTAATCAAATGTCTCTCCCAGCTCTGATTTACCTGCTTGGGAAGTTTCCTTAACTTCTGACTTCACGTTTTCTTCCTAGTGAAGTGGGGGTAATATCAAATTGATAAAGTTTAAAAATTATACAATAAAAATATCTATTGGTTCAGTATCCAAAGTCTAGGAATCATTCCATAAATGAAGATCTCTTAGCTATGGGGAAAATTAAAATAATATGAAATGTGCATTTAAAAATATACTAAATAAATTTTTAAAAAGTATCTTTCAAAACATTTACATTTGATTTCACCAAAATCTACTTTGGAGATTTGGAGGCAACTTCATCCTGAATTTTACAGTTATTCTGGAATAATGATTTTATTATTAAGTACTGTGTAATAATGATTGCATTATTAAGGCATCTTTTATATTTATCTTTTGTCTTCTACATGCATATAGCAGTCCTAGCAAATCAATATTTTTGTAATCCCCACTATATAGGTAAGAAACAGAGCTTTAGAGAAAATAGGAAATAACTATGGGCTATTTTCCCAGTATGCAGTAAGTGGTAGATAGAGCTGAGGTTTAACATCAGTTCTGCTGACAGTCTAGATGGTTGCCTGCCATCCCTTATTCTGACAGCCAGAGTGTCATGATGCACTGACACACATTTTCTAAAAGCTCTATGTTCTGTAGAGTTTCATTACAAGCTTTTGAAATAGGCTTTACTTGTTTGAGTTTCGTGTTTTGCATTATATGCATTCTTACTAGCACTGTTTCTAAGGTGTTAGGAAGATGGCCTTTCAAAATTAGCTTGTTGTGAAAGGCTGTGTTTTCCTGAGCTGAATCTGTCCAGGTAATGAAAAAGAAAAGTAAACATTTATCTTCTTTTCCCTACCGTATGGTCCAATGAATGTAGTCTTTACCATTATTAGGTTTGTGCATAGGTATTGAACTAAATAGCATTTTGGCAGAATATGCTCAGAGATGGAGAAAGTCTTAAGTCTGTGCAAAGTATTCATAAATTACAGAAAAGAGTCACCCTGTGTTTTATCAGTGTGGTCGTTGTTGATATAGTTCAAAAACTTTCTGTGTACAGTCTGTTTACCTTCACAAGAGATAAAAGGACAGGGCCCAGAAATCAAGCGGGTCTGAGAGTTGGCTCCAGATGCACAGTCACCTAGCTCTGTGTGACTTTGGGAATGCCACCTATGTGGAATATGTCTCCTTAACTCTGAAAGAGAGAGAAATTGCCATAGAGGTTGATTTGGATGATGAAATGAGTTGGCTCTCAGTTATAGGTAGCTGCTACTACACCTAATCTGATTTTTTGTTGTTACTCATTATGACCCTGTACATGGAGGACAGGTCTGTCCTTAACAGATAGGGTAAACTTTTAACATTGTCATAGCATTAGTGAGGCGGGTGGTGTAGGGAGACCTGGAGTGCAGGAGGGCTTGGTGTCCGGGCTTCTTCAGATGTAGAGTCTGGGTATTTGTGATTCTTGAGTTCCTGTTTCTGCCATTTCCCAGTGAGAAGCTGGTCGGCCATTTATCCACACATTCGTCAAGTGTTGGTGGTTTAGATACTGTTCTGACTGATTGCTGTCCACACGTAGCTTTCAGAATGTGTGTTTATCATGTTTAATACAGGTCAAGTAAGATTTTGCAAGGCCATTTTAATAATTTTCACTAACCAAGAAAGATTATGGTAGAACTACACACGCTTTCAGGGTTGATCCTAAAAATTCTTGAATTAGAATCACTGATACACTAAGTAGTTATATACTACACATTTAATTGTAATTATATACTTACACTATTATATAGTTATATACTACACATTTAATTGTAATGTAAGTCTTGGATTTTTTCTGAAGTTAAACAGAATTGTAAGCTTTCTAAAACAGCCAGATATGGGCAAAACATCGTTTGGAACACCTGAACTTTGTCACATGCCCGGACATGCTCGGACCTATTGGTGTAATCCATGCATTGTCAGATCAGCCCCTTGGTTTGGATCGTATTCACAGAAGACAAGTAATGGGGTGATTCTGCGTTTCAGAAATTCAGCATGCCTGGTGAACTGTGGTAGAAATTGGGATTATAATAGGAAGTACAGAAGCAGTAAACTTAGAATGGGATGTGTGGGCCAGAAATATTTTAGTATGTAGAGTGAAGATTGTGTAGATTGGGGAAATAAATCCTTTCAGAGGTGAAATAATTTACTGTAAGCTAATCAGTTAATGGCATTCCTGCCTTGACTGAATCCCTTGTGTTTCTTTCTCTGGGCCATGGTGTTTGACGATTTCCTCTTCCTAGGTCTTTCTTTCTACTGACATACTTGGCATTTTATATTGTCTCAGTCATATCTTCAGTCTCACATTGCTAAAGATTGTAACTGTTCCCTTTTCCTAATTTACTCTGCTATATATGGTTTTGTGTCTTGTCTCTTCCTTTAGAATGTAAGCTTTCAAGGGCAGACTATCTGTTCTTTTCATGACTGTATTCTCAGTGCCTAGAAAGAATGCATAGTGCACTGAAGGTCCTTCACACTCTTTGAATTAATAAACATTCATTTATGAAACATTTATGTGCTAGTGATTATTGTGTGTTATTGCTGGTTGCCAAGGATACAAATATAAATAGGATACAGCCATTGTATCAAGATCTTATTTTCAGGTGGGACAAATACAAGTCAAACAGTGGAGTGTGTTTTCTTCTGTGTCTGGGCTATGAAGAGTGTGAAGTGCAAACTCATGAAAAGTCTTCAGCCCTAGGAACCTGAGAAGGAATGTAATGACCATGCCAAGGGATAGAAGCAGCTTGATGAAAGTGGCCATATACAGAGCTGAACAGGGAAGTGAACCAAACAGAGGGACCCCAATTGGATATGCCCGGAGGAGAGGGCAGCAGCCCACAGCATTTTAGAAACTATAACTATCTCCCTGATGGGGAAGATAGTTTCTTGGTCAGCAAGGACATAGATTTGTTGTGTTGATAAAATAAATATGTGATTAATATTTAGTTGGCTATACTGAAGTTTCATGATGATATATTAAAATTCTGCTTTTTAAATTTTAAAATATTTCATGTCTACCTTCTGTGTCACAGTCCTTTTGGAATCCCTTTTTGGGTAGAGAGTCATTCAGTTTTTCATGCAGCAGTTCACATTATAGAGCAACTCCTTTTTACCAGGCACAGTGAACTAAAATGGACAAAATATACTCCAGAGTGGAGCTTGTATTTTGCCTATGGTATAGTGCTTTTTGAATATGACTATGTTGATGTCAGAGATAGTATTTTCCTCACATGTATCAATTTCCATAACATTGAATGTTTCTACTTTTTTGTTTCTTCTGATGGTTACACACAGTCTCTATTTCTAAATAGTGTTTATATCAGCCATTATTTACTGATTTCCTGTCATTGTGGGTTGGGATCTAGCTAGCCTCTCATTCCACTATCCCTTTTGCTTCTCTTCTCTTTCCTTCCCTCAGTTTTACCATAAAGTTTTTTGTTTTCATTTTTGTTTTACTCAGATCACTACTCATTATATTTCCAACTTGAAATTGTTGTGCAGCATTATATTGCAGTATTTCTTTCCTTTTGCTTTTGTTTTTTGACACTGATGACTTGATAGCTTAGTTTCTCTGCTTGTTTTGCCATGTTGTTCAAAAACTTTTCTGTATAGCTCTTTAAACCCTACAGAAAGTTGGTTGTGGTCAGTAGTATTCCCCTCCTCTCCCCTCCCCTTCCCTCCCTTCCTGTCCTGTCCTCTTTCATAATTCAGTCTCTTCAGAGCTTGCCATTTACTATTTGGACTCTTTCCCTGTGGGTTGGTCACCTTTGAGGTCTTCCTGAAACATTCCTTTGCTCTTGTCCTGGGTACTTTCTTTGCCTTGTATTTGGGGGAGGGTGAAGGAGTCATTTTAGTTCTTTACCAAGATCCTCTTGTCATTCTCTTAGTTGGTCTCTTCCTTCTTTGGGTTGAATGTGTTCTATAAGAGCTTTGTTATATTAAAAAAGAAGGTGTGACATCCTCGTGCCCTTGCC
>PVIC010027242.1:0-23999 GCA_004025085.1 Thryonomys swinderianus
TCTTTCTTTCTTTCTTTCTTTCTTTCTTTCTTTCTTTCTTTCTTTTGTACAAGGGATTGAACTCTGGCTCTTCTGCTTCTAAAGTAGGTGCTGTACCACCTGACCTAAATCCCCAGCCACTCAAATTTCTTCTTTTATACTTGCAATTTTTGATTGGATATGCTTACAATTGAATACCAAGTGGGCCAGAGATTTAGCTCAGTGGTTCCAGGGCATACCTTGCAAGCATAAGGTCCTGAGTTTGATCCCTGGTAGCAAAAAAAAGTTAGGATACCAAGTTTCTCAGATAACTCAGTTGGATATTCAGATCACATTGGCAGATTGCTTTTCCATTGGCTCAAGACCCCCACTCCCGAGATGCTTCAGACTATGCACTTTCTAGACATTTTTCTTATTCCCAAGTCTGTCACTAACTTAAGTTTCCAGTTATTCTGTGGTCAAAGGAAAATCCGGATTCTGATGACATATTTTTACAATCAGAATAGACCTGCATGGACTCCAAAATTTAAGTGCTTATCATTCCTGGAGGAAAAACAAAATGTGTATTAAAAAACCTACTTGCACTGTGATGTAGAATCCACGGCATTAAGTGCTGTTAAGAGTGAATGAGGCAGGCATGGTTCCTGTCCCCCAGGAGCTAGCTGGGATTTGGGGAAGGTTATCTCTCTAACTTTAAAGTGTTGTCAGAAAACACTGATTCTTCTTCTTTGATCAAGACATCTGTGAAACTAATGAAAGACAAAGCCGTGTCAAAACGAGCTACGTAATGGCCTGAAGCAATTTTTATAGCCCAAACAGAAAGCAGAAAGTTCTTTTAAGTAACCAAAACAAATAATCCAAACCACTATTCCCTAATCATTTTGATTCAATAACAAAATAACCCTGTTTCATACATTTTAAATACTTCGCAGGGATGTTTTGTTTGTTTTGCTTTTTGGTCAGAGCTTCTGTGTAGATAAGAGCAAACTATTGTAGCAATTTTAAGCAGAAAGAACAGAACACAGGGAGCTTTGTTGGAACGACTGGAGGAGTGGGCCGATATAAAAGAAACCAGAAAGATCCTAAGAGGAGTCCCTTGCTCCAAAGGGACGTTCTTTTCTCTTCTGGTTTAGTCAAAACACCATCTTCATGTCCTGTAAGATAAAGGCTAACTTATACTGTTCACCACCTCTAACAATAATATAAAACACTAGACAAAGGAGAAAGAGTAAACAGAGGTAATTCATTAAAGTATGCATAACAGAGAAAGGAAGAAAATTAGGGTAGTTCATAGAGGCCTTATTTCTATATCGGGCCCTAAACACATAGTTGGTATTTATAATTCTATTTTATGGCCATGTCATGTTCCTAAGTCCCCACCCAAGACTTCCTGTCACAATTCTTTACCTAATTAGCCAAACCTTCATTCTAAAGGGTTTGAATTCTTGGTGATCCTACAACTACGGGGCTAGTCCACATTCAATTAACTTTTAAGACTGCCACATAATTATCAGAAAAGGCAAATTCACATCTAGAACAAGTATCTAGTCCAGTGAGACTAAGTAGCCGCCTCTCTCTCTTCCCCCATGATGGAAAGAGATCAATCTAATTAACCTGCCACCGTGGAACAGACTGGTCTGTGCCCCACTCAGGTATGATGTTATATTAGGGACTCAGCACTGCTCTCTGCTGCCAGCAGGTTAAGCAATCAGCACTTACCAGATCAGCTTTGGGACCCCTGTATATCCTCCATCCCTACCACCAGGGACACTTTATTCATGAGTCACTGGTGACTAGTGAAAGGCTCTGACTGACAGCCATAGAAAATTATTCTATGTGACTGATTATTGAAACCACAACAAATTTCTTAATCCTCTGACCCATTCAGGGCTCTTGGCTACAAATAGCTGACTCTGGTTACCTTGAAACCAAAATAGATTTTATTGGATGGCTTGGGGTAACTTCACAGTGTCAGTGCAAAGGCAGGTAAACAAGTCCAAGGAAACCAAGAAAAGCTTACAGCCAAGAACACGGGAGAGGCCACGCCAGAGGGAAAGTCAAGAGAGTACCTTCCCTTTGGCAGTCAGTTTTGGACACTCTGGTATTTTCACCGCTGGATTCATTTGCTTCAGCTTCTAAAAATACATTTTACTTATTGTCCTGTCTTTGGATATCTCCATATGAAGCAAAAATCTTTGCAGGAGTATGTTTGTCCAAAACTGGGCCATATGCTTCTTGTCATGGATTTGGGACAGGGACATATGCTCACTTTAAGTCCAGTCTGAGTTGGGATCTTACCTCTCATCAAGACTTAAGAGATGGGGATCCCACTGTATAGGAAACAGCTGCATGGCAGACAGATATAAACTAACAGATAGATGTCCACTAGTCTCTCCTAGTCTCAGTTTTCTCACCTGTATAATAGAGAGAATAATATCCTCTTAAAATCCTCATTCTTTGCTATGATAGTTATCCTAATAGCCTTTTTAGTGTTCTCCTTCCTATGAGGATTAAATTAAATAATGCATATAAAATGAAATAAATCTTAGTTATCATTATTACTTCTATTATTTTCTCAAAGAATCTATCTCCTCATACTGGAGCAATTTCTGAAATTCCTAATCTTGGATCAACCCAACTATCCTTTTTCTCAACTCCTGCTGTAGAATTCTAAAGTGACTCTACCCCAGATGATTCTACCACAAATGAATGATTTACAGTCCAAGGACTGCTTATCTATCCTGCCCAACTCTGCTCCCATCTCCCCAAGCAAATGGATTAACTTGTTTTTTTTGGAGAGGAGAGGACGAGTTTGCAGGCAACTCCCTTTGTTCTCCTCCCGACCATCTACTAACTCATCACTCATTAATTTTATTTGCCCTAATTATTATTATTGCCTTCAGCCCCAAGTCTCAAATGATGTCAAGTTTCTCCTCCAATCTTTCTTGGTGACTGTGCTATTCCACCTTCTCTGAGCCCCGCTTGAGCTTCCATCCTAGATTTTTCTACATCTAGTTTCTTCCTTGCAGTATCAAATGCTCACTCACTGGACATCACTTTTGCTCACTCATTGAATATCACTGATTATGAGGTTATTCAAAGAGAACTACTGTTTTTGTAAAACATTTGGTAAATTTATAAAAATTAAAACCAGCACCAAAAAATTAAAAACAAAAAGCACAAGGAATAGAAATGACTTAAAATCTCTGACCCAGATAAAGCCATTCCTATCGTTCTGCTTGATCCTGTCTTACTAATCAAGCACATGGGTATTTGATCTCTGGTTTTATGTAGAGAAAAGTTATGTCTTTTTTTTTTTGCCTGCACAATCATTTTTTTCTTTCTATACTTAATCATTTCCGTGATCAAGTCATGCTGCTATTTTTCCCATGTTAAAAAATTCTACTACATTCTAATACAAGTATCATTTTATTAATCTACTCCTCTGTATGGACACATTTTCTGAAGGAATAATCATTTCTCACTTTATCAACTTCCTCTAGTCCAGCTTCCTGTTCAGATTTCTCCTAATCTTCCCAGGAACCTATCTTCAGGGTACTTCCCTTTTCTAGCTATACTGACTTCCTGGGTGATCTCATGGACACCCATGGCTTTAAATACCACTTTTATCATATTAATTCATAATGTTTCCATTCCATCCAGGACTCTGCTGACCTACAGAATCCAAGATGCCTCCTGGACATTTACCTCTGGATGTTTGACAGGCATCTTCAACATAACACATCTGAAACTATACATTTGAGTTCTACCCTCCACCCCAAACCTGCTCCTTCTGAATTGTTCCCCAGCCCCATTTTTTTAGGTACTTTGTCAGAGACTGGCGAATCTTCGATGCCTCTCTTTTGCCCCTATTTCACCTCTAATCTACCAAAAAGTTTTATTTGTTCTACCTTCAAACTATATTTAATTTCTTAACATTTATCATGACCTTCTGTTGACCTCTTGACTACCTCTGTCTTGGACTATTCCAGTGGTATCTTTGTGCCTTCTCTGTGTTGTAGGATAACTTTTATCCCCTCAAAAAGATTTGCTGAAATCCTACCCCCAGTAACTGGGAAAACTTTATCTTATTTGGAGACAGGATCTTTGCTAGTAAAAAACTGCTCATATGGGGTTAGAGTGAGTCTTCATCCAACAAGTCTGGTGTCCTTGTAAAAAGGGAAAACAGAGAGAGGAGACAGACACACACAGGCATAACATAGTAAGTCGATGGAGGCAGAGATAAAGTTATATAGCATCAAGCCAAGGAACACCAAGAATTTCCAACAATAATTCAAGTGTAGAAAACCGGACACTTGGAGAGAGCTAAACCCTGCTGAAACTTTGATTTTGGGCCTCTTGCCTCCCAGAATTGTGAAAGGTAAATTTTCACTGCGTGAAGGACCCAGTTTTTGCTGACTTGTTATGGCGGCCCCAGGAAATGAATGCATTCGGGCTCTTCCTCTCCTCCTCTGAAGACTATTTTCTACACAGCAGAAAAATGTGTGACTTATCTGATTGCTGATGTCACTCCAAAAAAAAAAAAAACTCCAGTTCTTTTTTTTTTTTTTTTTTTTTTTTGCTTTTTGGAGACAGGGTCTCGCTTTGTAGTTCAGGATGGCCCTGAGCTCACTATGGTGCCCAGGCAAGCCGCCGCAAACTCAGCAATCCTCCCGTCTCTGCCTCCCGAGTGCTCGGATTAAAACTCCAGTTCTTTAAAAAGTTAAATGCAGATTCAATGATTCAATGATCCCACTGTTAGATACATGCTCAAAAGAATTTAAAGCAAGGACTCAGCTTGATATTTGTATACCACTGTTCATAGTGGTATTATTGATACTAACTAAAAGAAAGAACGGAAGTACTCATCAAAAAATGTATAAACAGTACAGAATGGATGACATTTGGTTTTAAAATGAATTTTTTAAAATGAATTAAATTCTGATACATGCTATAACATAAAAAAGTGAACTAAAACACAAAAGGTAACTATTATATGATGTCACATATAGGGAGTATTTAGAATATGCAAAATCATAGAGCCAGAAAGTAGAATAGTGATTACCAGGGACTGGGGGATGGGGTGAAGAGTTATTATTTAATGGGTATGAGTTTCAGTTTGGGATGTGAAAATGTTCTGGAAATGAACAGTGGTGATGACTATACAACATTTTGAATATACTTAATGTCACAGTAGTGAGCACTTAAAATGATTGAAATGATGTGTTTGCTATATATAAACGTATGGAAGAAAAGGGGAGGTTATTACTATATGAAAAAGCACACAAACAAATAAACCTCTAAAAAACCCAAAGGAAAAAAGAAAAATCCAAACTCAGAGCCCAAGTCTTTATTTTACCTACAAAATCCCAAGCTACACTGTTCCTAACTCTCTGCCTGCCCTTCTCTCTCTAACACTCATCAGCCACACTGGCATTCTTACTGTTTCTCCAACACTCGCAGCACATTCTAGTTTCAGCGCCTTAGCATATGCTTATTCTGCCCACTTCCACCTCCAACTCATATTTGCACAGTTCTCTCCCTTTCTTCGTATCTCTGATTAAAAATCACCTTATCAAGAAAGCCTTTCCTAACCAACCTATATAAAATATTGTATTCTTTCCATTTCCCATACATTTATCCCCATCTAACTTGTTACAAAATGGTTGCTCTGTGTCTGTTGTTTTGCCATGTGACAGCGATTTCCATGAGGTTAGGAATTTTTATATCCTGCTATATCTAAACACAGTGCTCTAAACAGTACCTACTAAGTTGTGGCTGATCAACAAATATTTGTGAACCAAATGAAAGAATATTATACATGCTCACTATTTATTTATTTATTTATTTATTTGGTGCTAGAGGTTGAACCCAGGGCCTTGCATGTGCTAAGTAGGCTCTCTACTATTGAGCTACATGCTTAGCCCATTAATGGTCCTTTGTAACATGAAAACGAGAAAAAAATGTCTTACAGTTATGCAATGTTGCACGTGGTGGTGCACACCTGCAATCCCAGTACCTGGGAGACTGGCAGGATTGCCATAAATTCAAGGTCAGACTGACCTATGTAGAGAGACCCTGTCTAAAAAAACAATAAAAAACAAAAACCCAAACCAACTCCAGAATGTACTTAATCCAAATCTTATAAAAATGAAAGTATTTCTAGAAATCAGAGAATTGAATGATTCAAAGCTTCATTTTTTGTTAGCTTTCTTGGGAAGAAGGAGTTAGTGACTTGATTGTGTTACTCTAAATATTTTCATATCGTGGAAACTTTTGTGAAGTAATATGGAAATTCCCAGAAGAATACTCAAATAAACAGTTTTGCATTTTGTAACTAGAAGGAAGTCATGGATCCTCTGCCATACTTCTATTGTTCCCCCTTTGAGTATGTATTGTACCCCCTATTGATTCTATAAGTCTATCCTATTTTAAAACTGGACTGGGCCTCAGATAACTGTGAGTCTGAGCTGGACTTTGAATATGACCCTTTACTCCAGTGACACTAGTTTTTTCAGTTTTAGCAGGAGGTATACCCTAAGATTTGATTTCTCTGCAGGTCAGTTCCCTACCTTTCAGCATGATCACTAGTCTTGTTTTTTCAAGCAATGGTTTGACTTTATATTTATCACATATAATTCTAAGTTTTAAAACAGTTACTTTGGGGTAAGTATAACTGTTCCAAACCTTAGAATTATGTGTGATAAATATAAAGTGTTCAAACTCAGCACTTATGAATTTCTAGATAAATTGCTGAGTACGTGATTAACTTCTCCCAGTCATCCTACACGTGAGCACAGAATAAATACAATCTAGGATTTACAAAGGTAAAATATTGCTTATTGCTCAGACTTTACAACCTCTTTTGCTATCAAAGCCATTTTTTAGGTTATTAGTGATCTCTCTACTCGCTAATCCAATAGTTTGAAGTCATCCCATGCAACTTTTCTATGACGTTTAGCTTATTGATCACTGCCTCTCTATGAAATTTTTGTCTTTTTATGGTTTCCTCCAACTTACCCTCTTCTAAATGTCTTGCCACACACTCTGACCACATCTCAGCCTCCTTCCTTAACCCACCTTCTTCATTAGGTTCACTCTAGGATGTTCCCTTGGCCTCTTTTCCATCTACTCTATGATCTCTCCCAGGGCAGGATCACCAACCAGACTTATTCATTTAAATATGAATGGCTCTCTAGAATTCAGTCTTAACCTTTTTTCTAGAACTTGAAATCTATACATCCAAGTGGAATACTTCACATCCCATAGATGCCTAAAATATTAACACATCCAATGAAGTGTTAAATCTGTTCTCTCCTTGCATTCCTTATTCAGTACATGGCAGCAGCATCGCCCCTGTCATCATAGCTGGAGTTGGATGTCACATGTCCTTCTGTCCATTTCCAGTGACTGGCTTGAGTTGTTGAGTCAGGAGTCATACACCAGGCTCAGTAGTTCTGGTGCCTGCCTAGCAAGTACAAGGTCCCGAGTTTGATCCCCGGTAACCACATACACCAATAGCGGGTGTGGTGAGTCATGCTCACCAGCAAGCAGTACCACATACCACAGTGCAGAGTGTGGTGGCTCACTCCTGTAAATCCCAGCACTCACAAAGCAGAGGCAGGAGGATTGCTGAGTTCGAAGCTTGCCTGGGCTACATAGTGAGCTCAGGGCCAGCCTGAACTACAAAGCGAGGCAGTGTCTCAAAACAAACAAACTAACAAACAACAAAAAGTCACATAACATACGGTTTGAGAGCAAGGATCATGGATCTGAATTGCTGGGGGCTCAAGCCTAAGGTTAGCACTTAGTAGTGAGAGATCTACACAAGGTGCTTACCTTCTCTTTCTGGGTTTACTCAGCTCTAAAACGAGGATAATGACAGTAGCTCTTTTAGGGTTCTTGTGAGGATTGAATAAATTTGCATATGCAAATTGGTAACACCAGGGCCCAGGCCTAGTAAATCCTTTTAATAAATTGGGGTTGGATTTGTCTCCATTTTGGTCTGTTGTTCACACGGTAACAAAGGCTTTTTTTTTTTTTTGAGACAGGGTCTCACTTTGTAGTTCAGACTGGCCCTGAGCTCACTATGGAGCCCAGGCAAGGCTTGAACTCAGCAATCCTCTTGTCTCTGCCTCTCGAGTGCTGGGATTACAGGCGTGAGCCACCACGCCTGGCACTGTGGTATGCGGTGTTGATTGTTGGTGGGCGTGAATCTCCAAGCCCAGCATTGTATGTGGTTACCGGTGATTGAACTCAGGACCTTGCACTTGCGAGGCAGGCGCCGGAACCACTGAGCTAACCCTCTGGCCCGGTAACAAAGGCTTTTGAGGGGGCTATTACTGAGTGTTCAATCAGGGGCCAAGCATCATGCTAAATGGTCTGCAGAATCTCATTTAATCTTCAAAATAATCGGTAAGGGAGGAGTTTTAATCCTCATTTGATAAACCAGGAAACTAGGGTTTAAAAAATCTAATGTACTTTGCCCAAAGGCACACAGCTTGTAAATGGCAGAATTGGAATTTTAATTCAGATCTCTTTATTTCTGGAATCGGTGTTCAAAATCAGAAAGCTATACTGTATGTATTGCTTTCCTAAATCCGAGTAAATCCCTTACACTTTAAACTTCTTCAGTGGTCCCTTGTCTATGTTGTCATGATCAATTCCTTCACAATCTTGTTCCGATTTAACTTCATTTCCTGCAGCTGCCCTCCTTATGGCGGGATCTTCTTTCCTCTACTTGCTTCGCTTCTTTCCTTACCTCTTGTTTTCCTTTGTTGCTTCAACACTGATCGAAGGTCTGAGTGCCTAGCTCTGTCCTAAACTGTACAGCAATTTGTCTTCATGGAGCTCATGGTTTGATACAAGTGACACACAAGTTATCGATGACAATAGAGAATAGGATGATGTGGGAGCTAGACTGGGGAGAGGAGGAGACCAATCAATGTTTCAGGAGGCATTTTGCTGCCTCAAAGGATATTCTGGCCAGATAGCTTCTTTTTCTTTTAAAATAATTTTAATTGAATTATTTATTGGTAATTTTATATATAGCTCACAATCACATTCAATATTGGCAAATTTGTACCAGTATATGACAAGAGTTAATTCTCATTTTTACCCCTATCCCTATCCACCCTACCAGCTCCCACCCCATATTTAAGAATAATTTTAACGTCTTGCTTTTCTTCTTTGAGATCCTTTCTCTGTCAGAGTGTTGTCTAAGACTGGATTTCAAAACTTTCTCTGTTACACCATCTTTTGCTTTCTGGCCAGCTAAATGTTTGTTTCCTTATACATAGCTCAATTATAGCATGCATCATACTGTAGTCTAGTTATCTACCTGCCCATCATTTTGACTGGAGTGTTATTCCTCCAAGGAAAAGAAAATGGAGTCTTATGTATTTTCTGAATTGTACCTAATTTCAAAGTGGTATAGTTGGAATATCATAGTGCTCAATACAGTTTTATTAGAATGGAGAAATATTTGGCTATACACAAAAAGAAGTCAAAACAGGAGGCTCTTCTGATTCAAACTGCAGCTATTCAGATATGCCTTAGTAGCACCAGGCATGATGCTCTGTACAAAGCAGGCATCCAGGTATTTGGTAGTTTTGGTCAGTGAAATACCTAAAATAATGCTAGGAATATGGAAAATTCTTTTTAAATCTTGTGTGTTTTTCATGTCCACCTGGAGGGCAGAGCTCTGCATCAGGCAGGAGAAACATAAATAATTATTGGTTTTAGAGCTAGTATTGAGGAATTTCATTTCCCCTGGCCTGGGCTATGAGTCTAGACTCTGTGCACAATTAAGTCACATAGGTATTCTGCAGATGAGGGCAGTGTGCCATGGTCCATGAGGTTTGCTACCTAGATCCACCATTCTAAGTCATATCTGAGTAAAGGTCCAGGAATCACTCTGTGGCTGGCCCTGTACTGTCTTCCTACGCACACTACACAGTCATTTGCTCTCTGTGGTTGCGCCCTCTTCCTGATAGCATAACCTTCTTGGCTGTGTCTTTCTCCTGGCAATGTTTACCCCCAGTAGTGAGAGACTTTTGTGGTAGGCAGAAGGATGCTATGCTGAGGCAGAAGGAATCCCTCAATTACTCTTTCTTCTTGTTTGTGAGCCTGATTTCTCTTGCATCTGAAGATGAGGGCTTTGTACAACGAAAGCCAGAAAACACTCATGGAACACAAATTTTTTTTCATCACAGCTCATCCCTTTCCTGGGGAAAAGATTGCAGAACCTTATTGGCATGAATTAAGAGGAAGGGAAAAAGAGAAACAAATAGCAGGGAGGAAAACCCAACATTAGAGATGAATGTCTCAGAATACATATTCATTGAGTCAATCATGATACTCATTTAGTAAATCTCTGGGTTTCACCAAAATTGTGAGAATTCAAGGACAAAATACATGTAAGCGGCTTAGAATATTGCTTGGGATAGGGAGTAGGGAAACAGGGCTTAGTAAATGTTAGCTGTTACAGTATCCAGGACTCCTCCACCCCAGGTGGGACCAAGGTGTCTGTCTCAAGTAAGGCCCTCCAGGACAACCACCTCTACATTCAGTGTAATGCTGAGTTATGTGAATGATCTCCAAGTTTTCCAGGGAGAATTCAGCCTGGATGACGGGCCCATTTCTGGTCTCACTGGAGGTGGACTTGGTTCTATACCTCTATAGGTTTTTCTTTCCTCTTGTACTGTCTTCTCTCCCAACTCTCAACCCCAAATGCTAGGAAGCTCAGTCACAACTCCACTTGTACTTTCAGTACTGGTTTGGATCCACGGCGATGTTATTGGCTTTTTAGTAGTCTTACTCTACACGATTACACTGATATTCAGAAGCAACATGCACTTTTTGGCATTGACACCTTTAATTAAGTTCAACAAGCATTTATTGAGCACCTAGAATATGCAAAATGTTCTTTTAAATACATTTGGTCCTAAACTATCCGTTTTAACTACTCATTTTGGATTAATGTTAATCCATCCTTAAGGGTTTCATGAAGAAAAAAACCATTAAAATAAAAAAACATTTGCATAGTTCTCTGCAAATACAAACGTCTTGTGTGGATTATTGTTGTTCCAGTATTAATATTAATTACAATAACAAAACTGCTGCTTCGCAGGCAGGCAGTAGAGAGCAGCTGCAAGCCAACTGGAGCCAGACGGAAGAGGTCAGGGGAGGTGCCTTCAGCACGTCCGGCCCAGAAGGGGCGGAGAATGAAGGAATGCAACTAAGCCCCGCCCTCTACTCCGCCTCTTTCCTCAGTGCGGCGTAGGCGGTTACCATGGCGATGACGTCTAGAAGGCGGGGAGAGGTGGGGTGGGGCGGGGCTATGGAGAGGAGGAGGAAGATGGCGGGAGGGTGGCTCTGAGGAGACCTCGGCGGCGGCGGAGGAGAGAAGCGCTGCGCCGCGCTGGGGCCCATGTGGGGAGGAGTCGGAGTCGCTGTTGCCGCCGCCGCCGCCTGTAGGTGCTGGACCCGGGTGAGAGTGAAGGGGAAACGGCAAGATGAAGTTCGCCGAGCACCTCTCCGCACACATCACTCCCGAGTGGAGGAAGCAATACATCCAGTATGAGGTACCGGGGGTGGCCAGGGTGTGGGAGGACTCGGAGGGGCCACCCTCTCTCCAGTCTTGACTTCTACGGTTGCCTTTTGGCGCCTGCTGTCTCCCGGCGGACTTTGACCCACTGCCGCGGGAAACCACTGCGGCATCCCCGCTGCGGCCGGCCCCCAGCGGCCCCGCTGTCCTTCCCCTCCCCCGCAGCCCGCGGCCGCCGGGGTAACGGATATGCGGGCGGCAGCGGGAGGAAGGGCACAACCCGGCCGGGGCCGGGGCTTGGTGGGAGGCTCGCTGCAGGTGGGGGAATCGCGGTGCGTGGTCAGCCCCGGGCCGCCGCGGTGCCGCGCTAATCCCCTCCTCCCTGTCTGCCCCGACCTCTCCTCCCCACCCTGAGTGAGCGCCCCCTCTCCAAGGTTAGGTCTTGTTTCTTTCTGCTCACCTCTGAACGCGGATTCCGGTCTTCCAAGATAAGCCCGTCCAGTGATTTCCCTCATTCCACAGAGCCCTTCGGCTTTTCCCCACTAGCTCACTGTTGACAAAGGCTTTTTAATAAGATTGAAACTTGATCGAAACGTACATCACACATGCAGTGGTTATAGTTTACAAACGTATTGTAATCAGCGTTCTCGTTTCGATAAGACAGTGACTCGTCTTTTTAGTGATTGCATGAAGTACACAGAGTAATCACACATCTTTGGTTTTGGCTCTACTGCTTTAGAATGGATGGAAGAAGGAGAGAAGACGATTATTTAAAATTTCAGGGTTTTGGTCAATATTTTGTTAGCTAGGGATAAAATTACTATTTTGTAAACACTGTACCGGTGCTTTACAGAGATCGTCCCCCTCCCTTCCCAGTTTTTATGGTAACAGCTCCTGGAGGATATTTTATAGTGATAAGTAGTACAGGGAAAACTAAAGATGAAACCAGAAGGTAAGATACCTGAAAGGCTTTACGCATTATAATAGGTAATTTTCAGTAGCTAACAATTCAACTCCCCAATAGAGAAAGACGACTTATATGTAACCTTCAGGAATTCACACCGTGGAACAAAGAGTATAAAATCAATGTGGACATACATACACTAGCTAGATTTTATGAACTAAACTATTTAGTTGTCTATTTAATTTTTACATAAGTTTAGTGGTAGGATATTTAGGAAATAGCATTGGGTTTATTTATTCATATAGCCATTATAATAATTGAAGAAGCTTGGAAAAAGAATGTAGGTAGGTTAAGCAGTATCTTGAAGACTGTTAAATAAATTTACTTGTAAAATACAGAATTTGATTATTGTCAGAAGTGAATGGCCTATAATTGTTAGTTTTCTTATCATTTAATTTTCATGTGTTTTGTGGCCACAATTTGTAAGAAAAGGAACATTTCAGCTTGTAGAGTTGATTTATTATTTCCAATAACATTGGGTCTGTTTTAAAATCTTGGCTAGAGTCCAGATGATGGATTTTATTGAAAGACGGGTGTTGGTCTTTCATCTTTCTAGGAGTAATTTTCAGCACCACTGCCAGTTCTTCATAGAGGCACAAGACAGGAGCATGCTGGAGCACATCTTATTCTTCTTACATAGTGTTGAAGGCTTGATTTGGGCAGAAGTAACAGTGGCTGGTTGCATGCTGTAATTCATTTTAAGTGTTTCAGCACTTGATTGTTTCATAAAATTAATCTCAAATATCTGGGATTGGAAGGGAAAGCATAAGATTTAGTTAGAAAATGCAGTTAACTTGATTTGTAATGTCAGTTTTGTGGCTTGAGTAACTACAGTGACTCTCACACTCCTCATTCACATAAGTCCATTTGGATCCTGTTCTTAAATGGTTCCTGTAGGTTGATCACAGAAAGACATAATTTCTGAGCTTTTGTGTGAGTGCATTATCTTTCCTGGGCCAATTGTAAATAATTTTTTGAAAAATTCAGTTTTTTTGCAAATTAAAATCGATTCTGCAGTCCCAGTATATGTGATTCCTATCTGGACAGTAATTGTCAGGCACAATTAAATAGGGGCATTTTGCTTTGTAAATTAGAGCTATTAAGGAAATTGTTTAGGCTTGTAACTTTTGTGTTCTGCGTTTCTGAAAAGATGCTATTTCTTTAAAATAATAAAACAATGTAAATAAGAATGTTTAGGGTTTAGGAATATTGACAACTTAAAAACTTGTGGAAAAAGGACATCCATGTAAGATCTGTTACCTTTGCTGGAGTAAAAGGCCTTATAATGCAATAGTATGCACTTTCCCATAATAAAGATAATGATATTTTTCAAGTAGTGGAGATGAAATTCTAGTGTATTTCATTTGATTTCTGGTATAGGGTGCTTTCTAGAGGTGTGAACCATATGAACTGTCCAGCTTCTTTGCTTTTATGTCATTTTGCTATATTAAATATTTGAATTAAGCAGAACTTCAGATTGAAGCTGAAATGTTTGTTTACATCTATAGTTGTATGTAATATTTAATTGTATATAATATTATACGTATATGATTAACATTGGAAAGTGCTAGTTCTTTTCTGTGTTACCTGTTAGACCCCGGGGACAATCTTTGCCTTTCTACAATTCCTTTCTATAAAAAGTGAATATAGGTGTAAATACCAGAGCTTTTCATGACCCATTACAGTTCATGAGTTTTTGATTTAACTTGTAGTGATTTTTACTTCTTGGATTGTTAAAGTGATTAATGTTAGTAGCTCATTAATGTCCTTAAAATTATTACAGTTTTTGATATAAAGGCCAGGGGTGCAGCTCAGTGGTACAAGTTCAAGGTCCTAAGTTTGATCCTTGCTACCAGAAAACACACACACACACACAAACCCCACAGAGTTTTTAATATATAAATAAGTTGGAGAATACATAGATTTAGTCCTTATGGGCAGAATAATAAGCATCAGAGATTAAAGAATAGAGTGTCTTGGAGAAACCATATAAAGAAAATCTGTGGGCCAGGGTCATAGCTCAATGGTGTCACATCTGCCTGGTAAGTGCAAGGTCCTGAGTTCAGTCAGTATTGGGGGTGGATCTGTTTGATGCATTTGTGAATACTTTTTATGAAGAATAACACAAATTATAAGAAACTATTCTTATTTCTAATCATCTTAAGTATTAACCTTATCATATAAAGTCAAACAGCCATGTGTCTTTCTAAGAATACTTGTAAATTTATAATTAGTGATTGTATATTTTACAGCTCTGCAATAGAATAAGCAAAATTAATTTAGACTAGCATCATCCAAATAGATTAGGTGAACAGTGTTAATATTTCACAGAATATTAGCAAAATAAGCAAATATACAGTTTGCCGAAAATATATACCAGAAAAAGTGTGATTAATGCTAAATTTGTTGAGACATCATGAGATTATACAGGTTATCCTTGGCATCTACAGTTAAAAGAGTTGCTCGTAGTGGAAGCCATTAGCTTCCAGACATCTAACTGCTAAAGTATATATACATTCTTGGCAGACTTTGTATTTAATGTAGGCTTCTGATTTATGTTTTCTTCCCTGGGGTTCTGTACATTGCAGTTTTAGGAACTTGGAATGATTTCTTTCAGTAATCATTAGTAGTTTTGTAAGACACTAAAACAGTGAGGTCTCTTAATTACAGAATTTTGAAGCTGGAAAGGAATGTAAAGATTATCTCTTTGTTTTTCTAGATAAGGAAAGCCCAAGCCACTTGTTTGGTGAGACACACACGTGCATGCACGCGCACACACACACACACACACACACACACACGTGTCTCTTGTGGGTATGTTAGCATTAGGAGTCAAGTCACATGAGCTGTGTGACCCTGAGGAAATAAATCACTTCCTTATTCTGAAGTTAAAGGTTCTTCATTTATAAGTTTAGAGAACTGAATTGGATGGTTTCTAAACTGATAGTCTCCTATTATCTAAGGGCTCATCTGACTATGACTTCTTATGATCTAATTATGTTTGTTTTATGAAGATGATAAAACTTAAAGGACTATTTTTATAATTCTCTTAAGTCAGTAGTATCATTTTAAACTGTTAATGTGATTTTGATCTGTAAATAGAAAACTAACCCAAGAAACTTTTATTTAACTTAAATAAATAAGTGGTGGTCTTTTGTGGGGGGAAATTTGGGAAAGGAGCTGTATAAACTGTACTAAACTCATTTTTTTAAGTATAAGGAAACATTACCATAATATAATTGTGATTTTTGTTTATAGAATTCTCACCTGAAAACACTTGTGTTGCAGGGTTTAATTTCTCAAAGGTATTATGTTGATTAGTTAGGGTTAACTTGCCTTGCTGGAACTTGTTTGAAGTTTCTAGCTTGGCCACCCGATGGGGCACAAACCACACTTTTTCTTTAAGGCACTTCTGCAAATGAAACTACAGTATAGTATATTTAAGATTTGCTTATAAATGATTGTTAGTCAAACTTCTGGCATTTACAAATGAATGAATGTTGTACAGACAGGAAGCTATAACTATTCTGCATTATCTTTGTAAAGTAAAGGGTAAGTATGCTGGTAAGATTATACTTGTCCATGCATCCCTGAAGGTTGGTTTTGGATCCCCTTTTGGATGAAGGCCCAGATCATAAGAACCCAGGAGTCTTATTTTACCTGGGGTGACCGTGGACAATTAATCCTGGCTACAAATTCAGTTGTAATCTGGAAAGCATTTGAGAGACTGAGTTGTCCTAGCCATGGGTTTCAGGTGTATTTGAATTACAGACCCTAAAGGAATGTATCTAAACCTCCCATGAGTAAGATAAATTTATTATTAAAATTGTTAATTTTTTAGTTTTATGCATATTAAAAGGAAGAAATAAACCTTTACTAGTATTTAATAAATGGATTGATGCTATAGTATTCCTGCTAAGGAGGGGAACAGGCCAATGGTTTTCTGTTGTTTGTTCATTTTTTGCAGGTAGTAATCTAGTTATGTGTGTAATGAAATGAATGTATAAATATTGCCTAGTTTTAACTGCACTTACCCTTATAAAATGATATGACTTAAAAGGACTCAGGTAAAAAACTTGTAATAGTAATACAATAATACAAATATAAGTAAACAAGAAAATGAAGAGCTGGCAATTTTACTTCTAGTACTAGCTTTTGGTCAGCTAAATTATGAATAAAAACAGTAGTAGCTTTACAATTTTATTTATTTTTAGCAATAATAATTTAATAGACCTATTAAGTTCACTAATATTTAAAAATTTCCAAGGTATTCAAATAACTCTTAGAAATAAGATTTTACACTTATGGTTATTATAATTAACTTTACCCTAAGTGTATATGAGTATTCTGCCTTCATGAGGTCTGTTTTTCAGTTTATATCCATTGTAATTAAGATAAAAGTGAATTCTGCACTTGAATTAGACCTTTGAAATATAATTTCTTAGCTTGAAACATTTTTTGTACTATTCATAAATGAAAGGTAAAAATTATTTCATCCTTGAGCCAAGCATGGTGCCACGCACCTGTAATCCTAGCACTCTGGAATCTAATGCAGGATTGTAAATATAAGGCCAGTTTGGACTACACAATGAGTTCAGGCCTGGTATAGATGATGTAGTGAGACCCTGTCTTCAAAAAATTACAATTTTGTCTCTATTTTTTAAAAAAGCCTTCTAATTTAAAAAGTTCTATGTTGTATATACTGTTCTAATATATACTGTTGTAGGTGGGTATAATTTATAAATAAATGCGCAGATACTGGAAGACTGTAATAACACTTTTTTCAATTGGGATGTGCTGTAATCTAAGTTGGAAAGTTGTGCTCAAATTGTACAGATTAACCAAAACAGGTTTATGAGTTGTCTGGTATTGAACTGAACTCTGGGATTGAGAGTGTTAAAATTCACCAGGATTTTTGCCTTGACTTTGTTAGGCCTTCCTTTATCTAGTAAATCCTAAAAGAAATAGACAAAGCTCATTAATGAGGTATTACAAATCATTCATTCCACAAATATGTATAGGCCTTTTATTATTTGCCATAAACTGATAAGTTTGAATTCTAGCTTTTTTGTCAAAAATTGAGGAGAAGAATTAAACACCAGTGTTTATGTTTTTCTGGTTTTGTTTTTCAGTTAGAAGTATTTTGTTTTGTTTTGTTTTGTTTTGAGATAGGGTGTCACTTTGTAGTTCAGGCTGGCCCTGAGCTCACTATGTAGCTCAGGCAAGCCTCAAACTCAGCAATCCTCCTGCCTCTGCCTCCTGAGTGCTGGGATTACAGGTGTGAGCCACCACGCTCCGCACTGTGGTGTGTGGTACTGATTGCTGGTGGGCGTGAGTCGCCCTGCTTGGTATTGTATGTGGTTACTGGGGATCAAACTTGGGACCTTGCACTTGCGAGGCAGGCACTGGAACCACTAAGCTAAATCCTTGGCCCCCCAGTTAGTAGAATTTTTTAAATACTGTAGAAAAAAAGATTGCCAACTGAGCACTTGGAACATAGTTATAAATTTGGATGATTTATGTAAATGAGGTATGTCTTTAAATCTGTTTTATTTAGGTTGAAATTCACTCATGTATTTCCTTCCCTCACCAAGTGTGATATCTAGGAGGATTGATAAGGAAAAATCCTTTAAAATTGTTTATTTGCTAGGAAATAAGGAAAGTATAATTAATTTTCTGTAAACATAGCAATTTTCATATTCTCTGTAATACCCTTACTATGTTAAGAAAAGTCATCTCACATTTATTGAATATGGCTTACAAGTATTATGAAGACATTAGGTCAGGAATAAGGAGCTATAAATGCTAAGGTATAGCTCTGCCACTATTCATAAATAGTGATTTTTGTGTGTGTGTGGTACCAAATAGTGATTTTTTTTAAAGAATGAACGGACTAGAATATAATCTTAGAGAAAAGTGGGACATTTTTTAGATTGCTGTGTGAGTTACTTATATAGGCATTCACAAAGTAACCCATGCACTTTATGAGCTTTTTCTATATGATATAGTAGTTCTCAAAAGTTTTCCCATTTTAAGACTATTTGAATTCATGAAAATTATTGAATGTACTTGCTGAGTATGATGATGTATACCTGAAATCCCAGCACTCTGGGAGGCTGAGGTGGAAAGATCACAGGTTAAGCCCAGCCTGGGCAATTCAGGGAAACGTGTTTTAAAAAACCAACCAAATAAACAAAAAGCTGGCATATATAACTCAGTACTCTCAATATTCAATTCCCAGTAGCCATACCTTTTTCTAGCCTTTAGAGAATTAACTTCACATTTTATGTAGCTTTGGGAAGGCTCCTTCATATACTCATGAGAGAAAAATGACAAAAGGGGGGATGAAGTTAGGATATTATTTTCTTGGAGTATTGGGGCTTGAATTCAGGGCCTCTACACTGAGCTTCCTCTCCAGCCTTATTTATTTATTAATGTGATTCTACTGAGGGAGACAGAAGATTAAAGAAAGAGGACATTTACTATATACAAAGAGAAATTTGCTATAACAACTTCTGGGACATTTGCTTCAGGGACTAATAGATGCTCATGGAATTTGAATAAAATGTGCAATTTTAGATCAGTGGGTTGTTTGTAGACATTATTTCACTGGCTGTCAATTAGCCTCATAGACTATCTATTTGGGTGAATTCATTGTACCACAGTTCTGATCATAAGTTGGCCTTTTCAGTAACCCTGGATTGATGAGGCCTGGGCAGTAGTAGTATGTAAGTAAGTGATTGAATATTATTAAGCTCAGAATGGGGTGATCTATAAATATTTATTTGCCAGATTATTAATTTACAATGGAAAGTGTACATAGCACTCATATTCTAGGTTAAAACTGGGTTTCTTTGCCACCAAACTGTTACCCTGTTCCTTCTACCAAGCTATGGGGGGAGATAAATTACAACTAGAAGGTAGATTTAGCATGTGATTAGAAAGGGAGAGTTAATAATTTACTTATTTAATACCGTCAGGCCAAGGTCCTGTGGCATTTGGGTGGGTTGTGTTCTTAGTGGAGCTGTCTTCTTTTCAGGATGATACATGGATGTGTTGCTGTTACCATTTTGAGACTTTCCTTTCTTTATATAGTACTTTTAATGCTGACTTCTCCATTCTGTTTTCTTTTTCTTAAGATAATGTTAATTGTATATATTGGTCTGTAATGTTGTTTTGTAGTCTATTCCATATATCTTTTGATCTATTATGTTGCTTTTAAAGCTTAGTTGGATTTAACAGATTAATCTGAATTTCAGTTTTATTATTAGATGTAAGAATTTTTGAATATTGGATAAAATCTGTAGAGCAATGTCATTGACTTTCTCAATAATTGTGATGTTGTAAAAGATGTAACCTAACTGTTGTAGACAGTGTGTGATAAAAATATACAGTGAATGTTTAAACTTTTAAAAATTATGACAGTAAAAGGACATTGCTATTAATCAACTTTAAAATACTCCCTTCTTATGTCCAATATACTTATGCCATTGTTCTTGCCACTTTCTGAAACAGTTCTGGACATCCTCTGTCATGAATATCTTTAGGAGCTATGATAAAAATACAATGAATGCTGCTGTCGAGTGCCAGCCAAAAGAAAGGCAGGCTTTTAAAAACATTACGGTTTGTTCTCATTCAGTTAATTCAGCATGTTTGGCACCATGGGACTTCTGGCTTTTCCCTGAAGTCAGAATAATCATCAAAGATAAAAGTTTGAGTCAGTTCAAGACATACAGGATAGTACAAGAAAGACACTCATGAAAGAGAATTTCTTGAACTGCTCCAGAAAATGAAAATGATGACATAGATGTGTTCAAAGAAAGAGGGAATATCTTGCAGAGGATAGTCTTGGTTACTGTTTTTGTTGCTGAGACAAAATACCTGACACCCAAAGTTGAAGGAGGAAAGATTAATTTCAGTTCACATTGGTCGAGTTTCAGTCCACAGTTGACTGGCTCCAAGGCAGGTGGCATGGCAGAGGGGCATTGCAGAAGAGCAGTACTCCATGGCACACAGAAAGCAGTGAAACAGGAAAGCAAACAGCTTCATAGTCTATCCAACAGACCTGCCTTTTGGGTAGTACCAGAACTATGTTGAACCAATTAATGTACTAACCCAAACACCCTTAATCCCAGTCTCATACCCTTAATGTACACTCACACACTCTAGATCCAACCACCTCCGCAAAGCTCCATGGAGCTATGAGCATATGAGGCTTTGAGGGTGCATCTAGATGCAAGCCATAATAGGGGTTAATGGTGATGTATCTTTTACTGTAACAAAATATTTAAACATTCACCATATTTTTCTATCACAACTCATATATGTATCCATATATTTCTAATGCCTGTTACCTCTTTACTGTCACTTTTCTTTATTGTGTTCTGAGGAAAGCAACATTGTCTTGACAGACAGGCTCTAGACTATAGAGCTATACTTTTTTCAATACAGGAAGTAATATGTTATTCAGTATGTGGGCACTAGTTAGTTGTGTGTTTATCGAACACTTAAAAAGTGGTTAAATAAGACCAAGGAACAATATTTAATTTTAGCTATTTAAAATTTTAATTTTGACAAAAATATGAGACTGTCAGTTACTGTACAACTCTAAAACTTGCTTTCGGTCATGGCAAAGCCAGATAATCCCAATTTAGTTTTACCATTGTATATGTAAGCATTTATGTATATTTGTGTATATGTCTCTTTTTTTTGTCTCTCATTCTGTGACTTCTGATACTTTGTTATCAGAGGCCAAAGATGTAGGGCTGTGTGTGGCAATGCTTGTTCATCATGAGAATGACTGTTTGCAAGATTGGTTCACTATCCATTTGCATTATCAGAATCACTGAGGTTGCTTATAAAAACAAATATCTGGACCCTATTAAATCTATGGAAAGTAGAACTTCTTGAGTTTAAACCCAGGATTCTGATTTTTTCTTTATCATTTTATGTAAACTCCTGAGATCCTCCTGATTGTTAGACTTATTGTATCTTTTGATGAGACAATGTATGACAGTGAGAGTTATCTTTTCACTGTTTGTTATTTTAGTGTGTACTGAAATATATAAGAAGGTTTATCAAAGACTCTTTTTACTTAAAAGATGCCTTTTTTTTTTTTTTTTTGAGACAGGGTCTCGGTTTGTAGTTCAGGCTGGCCCTAAGCTCACTGTGTAGCCTGGGTAACCCTCAAACTAAGCAATTCTCCTGCCTCTGCCACCCAAGTTCTGGGATTACAGGTATGAGCCATCACACCCTGTTTGAATATAAATTCTTTTGGCAATTTTTCCTCCAGGTTTTAAGAGATTAAGGGCATTGAAACAACACATATACTTTTCATTAAGAACTTTGGCTAGGGCCGGAGGGTTAGCTCAATGGTTCCGGTGCCTTCCTCGCAAGCGCAAGGACCTGAGTTCGATCCCCGGTAACCACATATATTGCTGGGGAGACACGCCCACCAACAATCAACACCGCATACCACAATGCCAGACGTGGTGGCTCATGCCTGTAATCCCAGCACTCGGGAGGCAGAGACAGGAGTATTGCTGAGTTCGCAGCGGCTTGCCTGGGCACCAAAGTGAGCTCAGGGCCAGCCTGAACTACAAAGCGAGACCCTGTCTCAAAAAGGAAAAAAAAAAAAAAAAAGAACTTTGGCTAATAATAGTGAGGAAGATAGGATATAACCTTTAGGAAAGAGTAGAATAAAATAGAAGTTTCCTTTAGGATAATGAGATCTATTCCTATTTGAAGGCAGTAGAGAAAACAACTTCAATTTTAACTCATTGTGTTACGTGAAGTTGCATTACCTTCATCTATTGGGTGTGGACCTTTAAAAGGGTATTTTATATCTCTGAATCTCAGTTTTTTTTTGTGTAGTATGAGAATAATATTTGTCTTTCAAGCTTGTTGTAAGCATTAGATACAAAATCTGAAAGTGATGGAAGTCCTGAGTTATAAAGTATACTTTTCAATAAATTCTTTTGTTATTTTCTGTCATCATGAAAAATAGCCATAGAAATATTTTTAATTTATTCAACAGACATTTATTTTAATGTATTGATATGCAAACTATTTAGATTTTAAAAAGCCTTTTCAGTGACATTAAATTTTGTAGAAAACAATATGGTAGATACTGTGAAATAGAAAATATTCAAAGGGAAATGGGGTGTAGGAGTAAGTAATAAGGGAAAGAAAAAATATGATGGTGTTAAAAAAAGGGAAACAAAACTTATGTATATAGGGATAAGGGGGTGTAGGATGGGTGGGGGAAATGGGAAAAAATGAGAATTAAATTGTGTCATGTACTGGTACAAATTCTCAACATTGTGTGTGATCATGATTTTTATATATAATGTACCAATAAAGATTCAAATAAATTTTTTTTTTTGAGGCAGGGTCTTGCTTTGTAGTTCAGGCTGGCTCTGAGCTCACTGTGTAGCCTAGGCAAGCGTTGAACTCAGCAATCCTCCTGTCTCTGCCTCCCGAGTGCTGGGATGACAGGCGTGAACCACCACGCCCGGCAAAATAAAAAATTTTTATAGAAAACACATTAAGGTCAGTAGATACTTGGAATCCTTTTGCTATGGTTTAGAGGTGTTTTGTTCCCTAAAGCTGCAGCCTCACTGTGGTGGTATTTAGTTGTAACCTTTAAGATTTCCCTAGTGGAGGGCCGGAGATTTAGCTCAGTGGTTCTGGCGCCTGCTGCACAAGCGCAAGGTCCTGAGTTCGATCCCCAGTAACCACATAGAATGCTGGGCGTGGTGACTCACACCCACCAGCAATCAATGCCACATACCACAGTGCTGGGCATGGTGGCTCACGCCTGTAATCCCAGAACTCGGGGAGGTGGAGACAGGAGGATTGCTGAGTTTGCGGGTGGCTTGCCTGGGCTCCATAGTGAGCTCAGGGCCAGTCGGAACTCCAAAGCGAGACCCTATCTCAAAAAAAAAAAAAAAACACAAAAAAACATTTTCCTGGTGGAAAATTGTTAGGTCATTGTGGGTGTTGCCTTTGGAAGGTATTCATATGGTTTCCATGGGATTCTGGTTGATTCCTATGAGAGTTCATTGTTATAAAAAGAGCAAGATTTAGTGCTGGGCGTGGTGGCTCACGCCTGTAATCCCAGCACTCGGGAGGCAGAAACAGGACAATTGCTGAGTTCCAGGCTTGCCTGGGCTACATAGTGAGCTCAGGGCCAGCCTGAACTACAAAGTGAGACCTTGTCTCAAAAAAAAAAAAAAGAGCAAGACTGGCTCTTTCCTAATCTCTGGCTTTCTATCTCATGTGATCTTTCGCTCTTACACATGCTTCTACCATAATATCATCTGCCATGTGGTATGTTGCCACCAGGTCCTTACCAGAACCAACCAGGTCTTGGTACCATGGTCTTGTATCTCCAGACCTGTAGGCCAAATACCTCTGGTTGCCATTTTAAAATTCCTAATCTCAAGTATTTTATTATACAAACAAAATACACTGTTTCTCAAGGAACTACATTATGACAGAATGAAT
>PVIC010027243.1:0-23993 GCA_004025085.1 Thryonomys swinderianus
ATGGTATTCATATTTTGATTTGGACATTTGCCATACATTTTGGGGAAAGTAAGTATGTTTAACAATGGCTATTCTATAGTAGAGACACATTTAAGTGTATCACAGGATAATGTCACAATTGTCATGCTAAAATATTGTGTCTAGTTCTTTAGTTAAGGACCTTTTCTAGTAACATTAGACAGTGACTCACCCACTAAAACAACCATGATTAGCAAGTGTAATAGCCTCCTATGTTTTTATTTCTAAATGCTCTATATGCAGGTAGATTTAATAATTGAATTCAATACTCCAACTGTAAATGCTATGTTACTGATATTCTCTCCTGGGTGTTTAAAAACTAAAGTTCAAGAGACCAGAACTAAAAAGATAAATGGCTTAAAAAGGCAGCCAGTATTTTGGCCCTGGCCCTCTAAGGTCTACTACAACTACTGAAGATCCAGGACATGAGAGAACCTTCTCCAAGAGATCCCTATGATTCTACAAAAATGTGCCAAAGGAATGTCACCTGGTGAGAGAAAAAAATCTCCCATGCTTTTGCAAAGAGCAATATGGTCAAGCAAGGCCATAACATATCCTGATGGCTGACACTAAGGGAAGAGCTGAGAGAGTCTGTGTGGTTCCAAGATACTGCCTGAGGAGATTTGTTTGACCCTGTTAGATAGTAAGAGATTAACTTATTTAATATAGGTCTCACTATAACTTGGTCTTAAATATCCAGTAGAAAAGTATGAAAAATTCTTTTACTTATTATTAAGTATAGACTGTCAAATTCCAAGTAGCCATACATGTAATAACTAAGTGCTAGATATTTTTGTTTTATAATATCCACCAGATATGATTTCTTTTTTTTTTTTTTTTTTTTTGAGATAGGGTCTCGCTTTGTAGTTCAGGCTGGCTCTGAGCTCACTATGTAGCCCAGGCAAGCCTCAAACTCAGTAATCCTGTCTCTGCCTCCCGAGTGCTGGTATTACAGGTGTGAGCCACCATGCCTGTCACTGTGGTATGTGGTATTGATTGCTGGTGGGCATGAGTCTCCACCCCCAGTATTGTATGTGGTTTCCAGGGATCGAACTCAGGACCTTGCTCTTGCGAGGCAGGCACCAGAACCTCTGAGCTAACTCTCCAGCCCACCAGATATGATTTCTAAACAGGATTCATTGCTAATTTACAACATGGTTTTCATTTAAGGCCTATTAAATCGGCTCCCTGTCTGTGGTCTTCTCTACATCAACCCTTCTCAGCTCCAAGTGGTTAATTGATACCTGTGCCCTTTCTCCTCTGACAAGAGTTCAGGATAGCCTTGCACATATGAACTTTATAGACATTTAATTCAGTCAAGCATATTAAGGATTCTGATGTAGGGATAAGCCATTGTTGGGTTTCCTTGCATTTTCCTAAAAACACACTTACATAAAATAAAAAGAAAGGGAGATATGTTGGAAACATGTTTTGGGAGAAATAATTGGAAGGTCAAAATTGATCAGGCCTTCCTGATGCAGAGGGACTCTGGACTCAACTCCCCTTCACCTCTGCTAACAACAAAAACCCTGGGCATCCCACATGCTGTGATGCTTCAAGAAAGAACTACTCCATTGCCTGCATCGGCCTTGACCAGTGAGGTCTTCATCTGTATAATCTTTCTAGGACTATTGGAGGTTTCTGCCCTGCCCACAGGGTCTGTTACATTCTGTTACTCTAGAGGTGCTTAATAAAAGGTATAGTGGGCTGGGGCCTGGTTCTTTTGCTACCCTGAGTAGAATGGATCAGACCCAAACTCAGCTTCTCTAAGCCTCATTTCTGCCTACTTATTAATTATTATTTCACCATGTGCCATCAACTCACAGGAGACTAGAATTTAATGCAAAGGTTCTAGTTACATTCCCTTCCCCTGGTTCCCACAGCCATATGTTCTGTATCTATTATATGACTGTTCTTAAGAATAAAGGAGAAATTCAGGAAGCTATTATAACTGCTCTGTATTTTAGTTGATCAGGGAAAACCTTTCTCAAGAGCAAAATCTGGGAAGATGATGAAATTTAGTAAGGTTTAGTTTAAAGGCTGAAGGAGCATTCCTTCATGCAAATGAAAGACATCTTAAAAGATATAAAGCTGCAGTCAAACATGTAGTCCCTTCTATGAACTAACTAATCAGTCCTATGAAGGAGGAGTCTGGAGACAGAAGAGAGGGCTATATCAACACCAGTGCTTGCTGGACACATACAAGGTAGATTTGAAAATAGGGTGAAAGATTACATTTTAAAAACTGCATTATGGTGAAAGACTCGTCAATATCTCCCATAATCCTTTCTATTTCCTCAAACATATTTATCCCACCATTCTTGCCATTTTCTGATGCAGTTCTGGAGTCTTTCATGTATGTCTTTCATTGTACTGTTTGGCTGCCTCAATGCCCCGAATGGACTTAGACATGTGCCTTTTGTGGTCATTTTGACTTTGGGAAGAACCCAGGTTCATGTGATGCCAGATCTAGTAAATAAGGTAGATGAAGACACTTCACAAGCCTGCTATTCTGTTGATCACTCAGCAGCAGCATTCACTGTGTCTTGACCACCTCTTATGAAGGCATGAAAGAGATTTCTAGAACTGCCTTACAGAGTAGACACTTTCATTTCCGTGAGCTTGGATTCTTTAAACCACAGAAAGTCTCTGAAGGCAGTGTGATTAGTCTTTATTATAAGCAAGAACTGAAACATCAAGTTAAAATGTTTCACCTGTAGTTATAGAACTTGTAAGCCTGAATTTGGAAGCAACTACTTCAGAGTCAAGGAACAAGCCTTGACACAACCCAGCAAAGGGACTACACACTAGTCATTTCAGTGTCTCCAGTGTATTGTAACCCCTTGATTGTCCTCTACTCAGGCTAGGATTTCAGGCTGAGTTAGCAAAAGAACCCCCACTCTCTAATCCTGCTTACACAGCTTGTTGTTAAAGTAAATAAGACATTTAAAATCAGAGCCAAAACTATGAAAATTTTATGACCCAACTTTTACCAGGATTCTGTATTGTGGATGATTGTGAAAGGGACTTGTTCTGAAATCATATCTTTTAGTCCTTCCTATAATTTTTTTTCTATTTAATTGAGTTTAGAAATGTAAAAATAACAGTTTTGTTTTTACTGGGAAAATAATATAATGTTAATTGGGACAAGAACTAAAAAATAGATGTCTGCATGGTCAGTTTTTGCTCCACACTGTGATTTGATGCAGAGAGGGCAAAATGTTATCTTTTACTATATTTTTAACAAGTTTGCTTAAAATTATGTAATTTATCATAATTAAATGTGTGCTCACCATAATAGACTAAATCTTTTTTTTTTTTTTTTGAGACAGGGTCTCGCTTTGTAGTTCAGGCTGGCCCTGAGCTCACTGTGTAGCCCAGGCAAGCTGCCGTGAACTCAGTAATCCTCCTGTCTCTGCCTCTCGAGTGCTGGGATTATAGGCGTGAGCCACCACGCCTGGCACTGTGGTATGTGGTACTGATGGCTGGTGGGCATGAGTCTCCACACCCAGCATTGTATGTGGTTACCAGGGATCAAATTCAGGACCTTGCGCTTGCGAAGCAGGCGCTGGAACCACTGAGCTAACCCTCCGGCCCAATAGACTAAATCTTAATAATAGAATCACTCGTCTCATTGCTAAAGTTCAGGGTGCCTTATTGCATACCTCACACTGTGTTGTTTTTAAACAAAGAATATAAAGGTAATTGGATGCCAGATTTATCCCCTTCCATGAGCTACATACACCTAATCCAACTTCAACAAATGAACAAGTGACCCAAAATACTTTATTTCTAATACGAATTTTGCAAGGCTACCTGGTTGTTGATATGTAGGCTTAATATCTTACCATTAGAAATTTAAAATGAAAAAAAAAACAAAGGCAATATTTACCCATGTTGACTAGGAATGGGAACTACATTTCAGATAAAATTGTTACTATTTTGGCCTTCTCCTAAGAAAGCATTTAGAATCATAACAGTTGTAACTTTTGGAATGGAAATGCCTGTCTTGTGCCATTGATATAGGCAGCATTTAATTGTCTTTTCATTTATACAGGGGCTTGTAGCTAACAGTTTCTCTTAAATCTCAGAGGAGACTTTGGATTTGGTCTTTTCAGCAGTGCTGAAACCATTAGTACTCTGGCAATTCTTATAGATGGATTAAATGCTTTTTTGCATAAAGGGAATTCCATTAGTCTTGGGGGGGAAGTGTGGAATGTTATGGTTTGTGTTCAGGTGTTCCCCCAAAGCCTCAGGCAGATGAAGTAGGGCTTTTCACAGGTAGTTGAGTCTGGAATGTGTGATACTGGGTTAAGGGTGTGTGATTATGAAAACACTACATGTGAGTGTTTAGTTTGGAACCACCCTAATCCAGTAATCTGAATAAGATAAAAGGGACACAAAACTGCTATTAAACTCTCTCTCCCTGTTGCCATTGCTATGGTGTGGGCACCATGAGCTAACTCACTCTCTCTGTCCTTCTCTGTTCCTCCCTGTCTCTGTTCTCTGTCTGTCTGTCTGTCCCTCTCCCTCTCCCTCTGTCTCTCTGTTTCTGTCTCTGTCTCTGTCTCTCTCTCTCTCTCTCTTGTTACCTTTGCTGCCTTATGTTTCCCTGTTTGCCATCCCTGCCTGGGATCCAGCTGATTATAGACTAAAACCTCTCTGAATCATTAGCCAAAAAATCCCTGCCTGTCTAACTTTAGGTGTTGGATATTTTGACTCAGAAAAGAGAGAAAAATAACTAACACAGATAACCATAGCTTTAAGCAAAATACTGAGAAGGAAAACAGACAAAAGAAAATTCAATACATTAATAGGATATGTTTGAAATCTACTTGATAAATCAGTATAAGGAGAGTGGGACCTTACCAGAGATAAAGTAATACCAAAAATGTGAAAAAAAATCACAACAGTTAAGAAACCCATCATATTCTCTAAATAAAATGCTCCTTGGAAAGAGAAACTTTCAGCAATGTAGAAGATGAAAAATCTAAGAGGTCTTTACATTTTCAAAAAGTGATTTCTTTTAATGGATTCAGTACTCCATAAAGAAGTGAAGTGTGCACTCAGAGACACTCATTTTATGTTTTTCCTATTTTTTCTCTGTGTTATATCACGACCAAAGTGTATGTTCTTGAACATGAGTTAGGATGACTAAATCCTGGTTGAATGAGATTGAGAGATTTTTCAGTGTTAAAATCGACAGGTCCAGAAAATCAGAAAGGTTGGTCACCCTAGGGTGATGTGTTTTTGTTTGTTTCTGTTTTGCTTTGCTTTTGGCCTGAATACAGCTCTGGTTTAAACCAGGAAAGACTTCCATCCCTTGTCTACAGAGTCATAATTTCCTGAGATCTTAGCATCTCTCTTTTCTAAAAGATTCCCAGGCTGATCTCATGAGTAGTCAAGTCTAAAATTCTGAGACAGTGGGAGTAGCTGATTGTTAATGGTGTCAGTGGAAATTGCAACAGATGAATATATTCTTTTTTTTTTTTTTTTTGCTTTTGGAGACAGGGTCTCGCTTCGTAGTTCAGGCTGGCCCTGAGCTCACTATGGTGCCCAGGCAAGCCGCCGCGAACTCAGCAATCCTTCTGTCTCTGCCTCCCGAGTGCTGGGATTACAGGCATGAGCCACCACGCCCGGCATTGTGGTATGCGGCGTTGTTGGTGGGCGTGTCTCTACGCCCAGCATTATATGTGGTTACCGGGGATCAAACTCAGGAACTTGTGCTTGCGAGGCAGGCACCGGAACCACTGAGCTAACCCTCTGGCCCGAATATATTCTTTTATAAGTTCTTGTAATACCACTGCAATTGAACTATACTTAAAACACAAAACAAATAGCTACTATGGTAAGATAAGATAAGATAATCTTAATTGACAAGGTGCACACTTGTTCAAAATGAGACTTTTATACAAACTCAAGGGACTAAAACATAAGCTACACATATAGCTTTGAAAAATTTAAGAAGTATGTTTAAACTGGATGATCTAACTCCTATTTCCTGACACTTTCCACACCCCAGAGAGGAAGAAATGGAAAACAGGATTCTGAACAACTCCTTTCCTTAGAATCTTCAGAGAAAATATCACATTCTCTTGCTTCATACATCAGATTTCTAACTTTTTAAAAGTGAAATTCATAGTTTGTCATTATAAAATAATTCATTTATTCTAAAACATTTGAAAAGAAAAATAAAAGAGAAAAATTATCCAACTCAGTGCCTTGTCCCTAATCCACCTAGTCTTAATATTCTGTTGTATTTCTTTTCTGCTCTACTCTTGTATGTTTTTAATATATAAATACTGCATAACTGTGATTAGATCATATATATGTATACTGCATGTACATTGACTTTTGGTTCTATTTTGAATACATTATGTAGTATAAACATGATCCTATGCCATGAAAAATCATAAACAGTTCTTTTAATTACTAACATTTAAAGATGAGGATATTTCATTTGATAAGCCTCTTATCTCTCAAGAGCAGTGGCATTAAAATAATTCACAAAATGCTACTGATAATTAGGAGGTAGATACACTGTAGCAAAGACTCACTTTCCTAACAGTTCACCTACAGTTAAGGTTTTTCCTTTAGTTTAAGAATGAGTCTTTTTGCAGAGACAGGAGGATTGCTGAGTTCACGGCGGCTTGCCTGGGCACCATAGTGAGCTCAGGGCCAGCCTGAACTACAAAGCGAGACCCTGTCTCAAAAAGCAAAAAAAAAAAAAAAAGAATGAGTCTTTTCTCAGAAATATTTCTTTGTTTTGATATTTTATTGGAGTTACTTTTAATGCAGATGATAGAATAGCTGGAGATTATTTTTTTTAAATCACCCATAATTTCACTCCTAAAATGTATGTGCATGTAGATTTTTTTTTTTTGAGATGAGGTCTCGTTTTGTAGTTCAGGCTGGTCCCAAGCTCACTATGTGGCCCAGACAAGCCTTGAACTCAGCAATCCTCCTGCCTCTGCCTCCCAAGTGTTGGGATTATAGGCATGAGCCACCATGCCCGGCTTTGTGGTGTGTTATAATAGTTGGTAGGTGGTGTGAGTCAGCATGTCCAGTATTGTATGTGGTTACCAGGGATTAAACCAAGGATCTCGCAGTTGCTAGGCAGGTGCTGGAGCCACTGAGCTAAATATGTGGCCCAATTTTTTTTATTTTTAACAAAACTTATGTATTTAGGAGATAGGGGTTGTGGGGTGGGTAAGGGAAAGGGAAAAAATGAGAAATAAATGGTGTCATATACTGGTACAAATTACCAATATTAAGTGTGATCATGATATGATGTATATATATATATATATAATATACCACTAAAGACAATTTTTTAAATTGAATTCTTTATTGATGCAATTTATATACATCTTGAAATCACATATAACATTGGGGAATTTGTACCAGTATATGACACAAGTTAATTCTCATTTTTACCCCTATCCCTACCCACCCACACCTCCGCATCCCCTTTATACATGCTCTTTTATTTTCTTTCTGTATCATATTTATTCCTTCCCCTCATTACATTCCCACACCAACTTCCCTATGGAAATTTCCCACTCTATAAAAGCTGTCATACTTTCTAGAGCTCATTTGCATCTACAGGTGTTCATGTCAAAGAGAAGATCCGGAATTTGCCTATCTGTGATCTATTGATTTCACTCATTAGTATATCCTCCAGGTGTCTCCATTTGCACCTAAATGGATTGATCTTGTCATTCTTTATGGCAGAGTAATACTCCATTTTATAAAAAAAAAACCCACATCTTCTTTATCCACTCTCCAGTTGATGGACATTTGGGTTGTTTACAAGATTGAGCTATCACAAACTGAGCTGCTATGAACAAGGGTGTACATCTGTCTTTCCAATGTGATTTTTTAAATTCTTTTGGGTATATCCCTAGCAGGGGGATAGCAGGGTCAAATGGGACCACAGTCCTAGTTTTCTGAGAGATCTCCACACGGATCTCCACAATGGTTGCACAAGTCTGCAATCCCACCAACAGTGGAGAAAGGTTCCCCTCTCCCCACAGCCACGCCAGCATTTATTGTTGGTTGATTTTCTGATAGCGGCCATTCTTTGTGGAGTGAGATGAAATCTCAGTGTTGTTTTCATTTGCATCTCTCGAATGACCAGTGTTGTTGAACATTTCTTCATATGTTTCTTGGCTGCTTTGACTTTTGCCTCTGAGAAGTGTCTGTTCATTTCAGATGCCCATTTTTGAATTGGGTCTTTAAACTTGGGGAGGCTGATCTGTTTGAGTTCTTTATATATTGTAGATAATAGCCCTTTGTCTGATAAACAGCTAGTAAAGATTTTTTCTCATGTTGTTGGTGGTCTTTTAGCAGTGCCAGTGACTTCTTTTGCTGTGCAGAAGCTTTTCAGTAGGATGAGATCCCATTTGTTGATTCTTTCTGCTAGTTCTTGTGCTATAGGGGTTTTATTCATAAAGTCTCTGCCTAAGCCAATGTCTCCAAGAGTTTTACCTAGTCTGTTTTCCAGCAGGCTTATTGTTTCTGTTTTAATGTTTAAGTCTCATATCCATTGTGAGTTTAGTTTGGTGCATGGTGAAAGAGATAGGGCTAGCTTTAGCTTTTGGCAGGCTAAAGCCCAGTTTTTCCAGCACCATTTGTTAAAGAGGCTGTCCTTCTTCCACTGGGGATGTTTGCCTCCTTAAAACAATTTTTTTTTTGAGACAGTCTCCCTTTGTAGTTCAGGCTGGCCCTGAGCTCACTATGTAGCCCAGGCAAGCCTGGAACTCAGCAATCCTCCTGTCTCTGCCTTCCGAGTGCTGGGATGACAGGTGTGAGCCACCACGCCCGGCACTGTGGTATGTGGTATTGATTTCAGGTGAGCATGAGTCACCATGCCCAGCATTGTATGTGGTTACCGGGATTGAACTCAGGACCTTGCGCTTGCGAAGCAGGCGCCTGAACCACTGAGCTAAAACTCTGGCCAAGATAAAAAAAAAATTTTAAAAAAGATGCCAAAAGACTTCTAAAAAGCCAAAAAACCCCAAAACAAAACATTGTCAAATGTGCTACATCTCATGTTCAGAAGGGTCAAGATAGACCGGACTGTTAGTTTCACTTTTCTTTGTAAATATATAACAGGACAAGAAACTCAGACTGGTAGGTCTCTGGATGTTGGTGTCACAAGATCTTTCCTGCAATTGCAGGCAATGAAATTCAAGGATTCCTGGGAGTGTTTCAAATGCATTTCCTTGAGAATCAGGTGGTACAGTTCTGTTTTCAGTTTTGTCCTAAAGTTATTATTTGACCTTTAATAAGTCAGTTTTCTGCTTCACTCTTAAATTATCTCCTATCTAAAATACAGTGGTGGAACTACTGACAATCTCAAAAGTGTCCTTATTTCTGTAATTATTCTGGAGTAAAAGAATATGCATCAATGTAGGAATCTCTGGGACATCAAAGTTTGGTAGATGAGAAAGTTTTATATTTTACAGAGCAGTATGTGACTGCATTGAAGATTCCAACTTGTAGATTAGTCACACTATCTCAATGTTTTCTCTCAGTGAAAGAGAAATCACTACACAGAGTAATTAGGATTTAGTGGCTAATTTCCCAGAGTATTGAATGGTGTTTCTGTTCTCAAAAATATCTAATCCAGATATTTATAGTTGGAATCTGTGCATTTAATTTAATCATTTTTTTTCCTGTGAGACAAAATGAATTACCACCCTGCTCCAATATTGTCTCTGGACCTAAGTAGATGGATTAAAAAATGTTTTTGGTAGTGGTGAAGTAGAATTAGAGAATGTTTACCTTATTTAGTCATGGTCTGGCTGAGTCATTCCAAGTGATATTGTTTGGAATGAAAACTAGACCAGATGTTCATGTAAATGAACTGCAGAGATTAACTGTAAGTCCATCATATTATCCTGAAGGGTGGTGGGTGTAATCATCTCCAAAGAATTTCCTGGAGCTGTCGCAAAGTTACTAACTATAGTTGCAACAAATACTTTATTATATACATACAATGTACCAAATACCATTATAGGTGCTTGGTATTAATGAACAACTACCATTAGCTGTGTGGGAGGCATTATTTTTGTCTTTATTTTATGAATGAAGTCACTGAACTTCAGGGAGGTTAAGAGTGCCTGTGGTTACTCAAAACATGCTTGAGGCAAGTTTAAATCTAGGAACTAAGACTCCTTGGCCTCTGTTTTACACTACACTGCATCACTGTGTCCATTGTCATATACCATGCTTGTTTATGACCCAAGGTATGGTGAACAATATTAGGCTGTTTGTACTATTATTAATAGAAAAAAATATTATCCCTCAGGTGACAAAATGTTAAATTTTGTATATGTATGTATGTATGTGTACATATATGTATATGTATGTATATATATATGTGTGTATACACACACACAAACAATAAGAAATCTCTTAGGTTACCAAGACAACATGTCCTCTGTTTATTGATTTTTTTTAAAATAATGTGAGGAATGTGGGAAGAACTGGAGCTTAGGCCTTGACTACTTGCCTGCATGAAGTTTCTGGAATGTGTTTTGTTGTGATCAAAGCTAAGTGGGTTATATTGGTTGGTGATTTTTGGTTAACCTTAAAAAGAAGCAAAACAAAATTGTTAGATTCTTCTCATTTCTTGTGGAATCCCAGATATTTCTTTGCTGTTCAGGCTATTGGAATTACTATAACTGTTCATATTGACATCTTTCTGAGCTTCCCTACATGTCAAAGAGTGCTTTTATCTTGTGTTATCCTACTTTTCCAACCATATAAAAAAAGCATAACACACTATGTATTTACATTTTAGAACAACAGAGTGTAAAATTTGAAAATAGTGTTAACAGCAGCCAGAAAGCATATGAAGAAACGTTCAACAGCACTGGCCATTTGAGAGATGCAGATGAAAACAACTCTGAGATTTCATCTAACTCCATAAAGAATGGCTGCTATTGCAAAAGTAACCAGCAATAAATGCTGGCGAGGCTGCAGGGAGAAAGGAACCTTTCTCCATTGTTGGTGGGATTGTAGACTTGTGCAACCATTGTGGAGATCAGTGTGTAGATTCCTCAGAAAACTAGGATTACAGGTCCCATTTGACCCTCCTATTCCCCTGCCAAGAATATACTTGAAAGAATTAAAAGAATCATATTTTAAAGACATATGTGCACCCATGTTCATAGCAGCTCAGTTTGTGACAGCACAGTCTTGGAAACAACCCAGATGCCCATCAGCTGGAGACTGGATAAAGAAGATGTGTGTGTTGTTGTTGTTGTTTTGTTTTTAAATGGAGTATTACTCTGCCATGAAGAACAACAAGTTTGAGTCATTTATGTGCAAATGGACACAATTTGAGACACTAATAAGTGAAATAAATAGGTCACAGATATGCAAATACCATATCTTTTCTTTGGTATGAGAACCTGTAGATGTAAATAAGTTCTAAAATGTATGATTTTGTGAAATAGGAAATATTCAAAGGGAATATAGTAGGGGAAAGTAATGAGGGGAAAGAATAAATATGATTTGAAAAGAAAAAATACATATTTGTAAGGGGTGGGGGGTTATGGGGTGGGTAGGGATATGGGTAAAAATGAGAATTAACTCATGTCATATACTGATACAAATTCCCCAATAATGAGTATGATTGTGAGCTGTATGTAGTATGTACTAATAGAGAATTCAATTTAAAAAATAGTGTTAACAGCAAAAGAAATTCAAGTTCAAGGGCTGAGGATTTAGCCCAGTGGCACCTAACCTGCTTGGCAAGTGAGGGTCCTGAGTTCAGTTTCCAGTAACATCCCCACCCCCCGCCAAAAAAGAAAAAGAAATTTCAGCTCAGCCTCAGAAGTTAGCCAGGGTAGGCTTTCCTGATAGTCAAATAAACCATCTCTATTATGCCCCTACTGACTACAGAATTTCTCTGGCAGGGAAAATTCTGTCTCCAGTTACCTGAAATTTTTTCCCTTTAAAGAGATTGTTTTTGCTAAAATTAAAATATGATATGTGATCAATGAATAAAACATAAAAATGTAGAAAATGATTAGCCTTGTACTATTCTAAATGTTAGTGCATTTCTATTTAGTTATAGTTATGTCCATTATATAAATGCTGCATCCTTCATTGTAAATACTGACATGTAATTGTCTATATTTCTTGTATGTGCTGTGTAAATATAACTTTTCATGATTCTCCTAATGGTTATCTGAGTGAATGCTGTATATTTACCTACATTGTCTTTTTATCCCTAAACACCTAGTGTGTTTCCAGCATTGTTGCTCTACTAAAGCATAGTTCACATATTTACTTTATGCCTGAACATTTATTTTCTTAGGACCTTTTCTTTGGATTAGCTTCTCTCAAGTGGAATAATCTCTCAAGAATACTGTGTTATGAAGTATATTTCAGATAAACATTTTATTCACTAATACTTCTTGCAATAAATACCCACAATGCCTTGCTAATTACTTTGTCCATAACCAAAGTTAAGTAACGTAGGAAGTAACTGTTCCCCTAAAAGTATTGTGAGTTTTCAGATGCTTTGTCCAGTTTCTGAATTTCTCTTTTGTGGGTTCACTATGCTTTGGCATGTGTTTCTCATGAAATTGCATAGCACTTCAACTCCTCCCTTTGCCTACTTCTCTTCCTACCCTACTCTTCCACAGGGATTGAGACCCCCCCCCCCCCAAAGTGCTATTTAAGGAACCTCTTCTATTTTAGAATCTGCTTTTGGAGGAGCCCACCATGCAACAAAGCTGTATTCAGATGGTGGCTAAGGCCTGAGTTAGCAAATGTGTTGGTAGAGTTGGGCATCACTATGGCTCAGTCACAGGGCAACTGCTGATGCTGTCAATGGCTAGTGCATTTACTCATTGGAAAGCTCTGATTTGGCTCTTTGGGTCTTTCTACCTATTGAGTTTCTTCTTAGGACCCCAGTTTTCTACATTCATTCTGTCTTCCATTTGTCAATCCCTTGGGGATCCACTCTGGTTATGGCCATTGGAAAATTTAATCATTCTCTCATTTCTTTCCACTTCATTAAAACCACTCTAATCATATTGCCTTAGCTTTTTTTTTTTTTTTTTTTTTTGAGACAGGGTCTCGCTTTGTAGTTCAGGCTGGGCCTGAGCTCACTATGTAGCCCAGGCAAGCCTTGAACTCAGCAATCCTCCTGCCTCTGCCTCCCGAGTACTGGAATTGCAGGTGTGAGCCACCATGACCGGCACATATTGCCTTAGCTTTGTAAATCTAATGATCAATTCTGAACTCTCATCCAGCTAGATCTCTCAGCAGCATTTGGCCCAGTTTACTACTCATTCCTTCTTGTTACATTCTCCACTTGGTTTCTAGGACCTAGTCAAGTCAAATCTAGTTAATAAAACAGCAACTAGTCTTAATATTTATTCAGATGGGATTTATTACAGAGTTTTGATGACAGACTGCTGGAAAACATAATGGACCATATGAGGAAACTCAGAGACCAGCAACAATGAAACAGTACTACCTTTGGCTGCAAGAACAAAGAAGAGAGTAAATTGTAGCTCAGCCTGTGGGCTGGGGATGAGTCAGAAGCTAGAACTATGCAGAACTTGTTCAGTAGAAGCTGAAGGCAAGGATGAGACAAACTATTGCACATACTACTCCAGAGAGGGAATAGTATACCTTCCTTCCTTCATTCTAATTTCCTATTACTGCCCTTAATACACTAATCCTAGCCAGAATTCTGATTCCAGAATCTAGGCCTGTCAGCCTGAAGAACTCAGCTTCACTTCATACGGACTAGAACAGGAGAAGGATGAGGGATGGACTGAAGGTCTAGAGGTCTGAGTCTGGCACATAATACTTTCCTCATCCCCTACTTTGCTAGTTAGTCCTTCTCAGTCTTTCAACTGGCTCTGATTCTTCCTCTTAGTCTCAATGTTGAGCTGCTTCTGAACTCAGGCCTTGATCTACCATCTCTTCTGGCTATCTATGAGTGCTTTACACCACTCTCTCCTCCACAAAAGAATTTATTGCTCCTTGTGAGTTTTGGGGTTTATTGGGCTTAGCTAGGTGAGTTGCCCAAGTTGTCAGGATCTATATAGAATTCACAGGAAACACTCTGATAAGTTGATCAGCGATCTCACTTCAGGTGTGAATTTACTAATTCAGTTGCTAAGAGTGTTGGCTGGCAGATAAACACTCCTGCTGTCAGCCTCTCTCAGGAGATCCCTCAGCTTACAAGAGTAACCTCCACAAAGATGTCTCACTTTTTTCATGGTGGACCACATCCAGAGATGGTTTAACATGAACATATAAAGTGCAGGCCTTCATCTCAGCTACAGGTAGCTATAAAGGACAATTCCATGTTTTTGCTCACTGAGGATTCTGATGAAATTGCTTGGCAGATAAACTGCTTTTTTAGTCTGCTTCTCTTCCTACCTTTCTTCCTTCACAAAGCTGTCAATCAGCAAAAATACTGTAGTGTTTAATGGACTTCTTCTGTTTCAGAATGTGCTCTCTGAGGACCCCAACCTGTAACAGAGTTGTATTCTGATGATGGCTGAGGCTGCAGTCTTCTCCTGAATGACTGTGGACATCAGTATGGCTCACTCATATGGCTGCCACTTGGTGCTGATTGTCAAATAACACCATCAGTTGAATGTCTAGATGTGGCTTCTCAGTGTGGCCTGAGTTTCTAAGCATGGTGACTGTGCTCTAAAAAAGGAGATTTCTAAGAGACCTGGGCACCTTATCACTTCCTGGAATGTTATTTCTGTCAGTCAAATCACAAAAGTTTATTAGACTCTCCTCTTGATGTAATAGGTCACATACAGAGAGGTAACAAATGGGAAGAACTGCCTTTATGAAATTTTTTTTTACCACTTCTTTTCCTCTTAATATTCTTAACCACTTACTGAAACTGTTCTTATCACAGTAGCCCATGTCACCAATCATCCCTACATTGTTAAATCCAATAAGCTATTCTTAGTTATAATCTTCCTTGTCTTCTAGCAGAATACCTCACTTATTTAATGATATAATAATGTTTATATGCTGATGTCTACCACGTTTATATTCTAGTTCTCCATTCCTCACAAACAGCAGAATGCTATTTTGGACCAACTTCTTATCATCTCAAAGTACCAAGTAAAACAATTTTCCTGAACTTTTGCTCTTCCCAAAGCATCCTTATGTCATTATCAATTTACATTTTTGTTTTGTTTTGTTTTACTACTTTTTTTTCCCCTCTGGTACCAGCGGTTGATCTAAGGATTCTGAATCCATAGCATTCTATCCTTATTGGCCATGTATAATCATCAGAGGGTATTTTCTTTTAAAATATTGAATTTCTTAGTACATTTTAGGAATACATTCTGATCACATTCCTTACTGAAAACTTGTATCTATGCATGATACATCTTGATTCTTATTTTTCCCATTCTCCTGCCCTCCCTTTAACTCCTCACCCCCATATGCATAACCTTTGTTTCAGTTTTTTTCATTTTTACCATTAACTTTTTTTTTTTTGCTCTTCTTTGTCCTTTGTCCCTACCCAGTTCCTCTTCCTCTTTGAACATTTCTTGTTATTTCACAATACCTATCATATATTCTGGACCTCATTTACACCTTCAGTTTCTTACACTACAGAAACAGTATGGAGTATACACATTTGTGTCCTATTTATTTCACTTGTGAGTATGGTTTCAAGGTTCATCCATTTGAAAAATGTTCAATATCACTGATTACTTGAGAGATACAAATGAAAACAGCACCAAGATTCCACCTTACTCCAGAAAGAATGGTTGTTATCAAGAAATCAACCAGTAACAAATGCTAGTAAGGATGTGGAAAGAAAGAAACTCTTCTGCACATTGGTGGGAATGTAGACTGGTGCAATCAGTGTGGAAATTCCTCAAAAAACCAGTATTAGAGATCTCATTTGACCCTGCTATTTATTTTTTGGGTGTATTGATGAAAGAATTAATAGTATCAAACTACAGTGATATATGTGGACCAATATCTATAGCAGCACAGTTTTTGATAGCTAAGTCTTGGGAACAGCACAAATGCCCATCAGCTGGAGACTAGATAAAGAAGAAGGTTTTCTATAAAGTAAAATATTACTCAGCCATAAATAATGATAAATTAGATACAATTATAGCTAAATGGAAGAAACCTAGACTACCAAAAGCAATTCTAGGCAACAAAGGCATGTTGGGGGTATCACAATCCCCAACTTGAAACTATACTACAAAGCCACTGTGATAAAAACAATATGATACTGGGAAAGAAACAGATCCAAGGCCCAGTGTTACAGCCTAGATGATGCAGTAACAACTCCAGGCATACTAAGCCACCACATCTTTGACAAAGGAGCCAAACACTCTCAATGGAAAAATGATAGCCTCTTTAAGAAATGGTGTTAGAAAAACTGGGTTTCAACCTCCTAAAGATTAAACTGGACCTACATCTTTCACCATGCACTAAACTGGAATCAAAATGGTTTAAAGATCTAAATATTAAAACAGAAGCACTACACCTGCTGGAAGATGGCTTAATTAGAACTCTTGGAGACACTGGCAAAGGGAAAGACTTTATGTACATAACTCAGGACTTTTTACACAGGCTATTCTCTCTGCTTTGAATATTTTTCCTATCTGGTAGGTAACTCCTATCCATCAGTGCTTTATTAATTGCCTTTTTCCTAATGAGTCATATGTTAACCACTTCATTTACAATTGAAATTCCTGTTTCCCTACTCTATATTTTATTATACAGCATCTATCACATTTTTTGTTACTATATAATTGATTAGTTTATTTTGGTAAGGTTATGGATCTTTGTTTTTTTTTTTTTCTACTGAATTCCAAATCCTGGAATCAATTCCTGGCACATATTAGCCACTGAATAAATACTTTTTGAATGAATTAAACATTATAATTCAGTTCTCTACCATAAATGCATAGATTAGCCATTCTTAGGTATGCATTAACCAGTGCATGGGATTTACCAACTTCATCAGCAATTGGTTTGTGACTCAGTACAGATCAATGTGAAAAGGAAAATCTTTGGCAAATAATTTCAGAAGTGCCTCACTATTCTGAGATGGAAGAGCTTCCAAAAATCATTTCATGTCTTTTGGATTGTATGGCATGAAAATAAGAAATTTGTACCTACTACAGCCATTCTTCCATGGGAGTAGCCATCCTAAAGATAAAGCTGTCAGCAGAGAAGTTAGAGTATGTTGATAGAAATATGGGTCCTTAGCATTGTTGAGGTGATGAATCAAATGAATTTTGAAGATTTGGTAATTCTGAAGTCTTCAGTTATGAATGACATCACATATAGTTTACCAGCTAAACCAATCTGAGTGGTGTTTTTGTTTTATTTTTTGTGGGATTGGGAATCAAACTCAGGACCTTGATCAATCAAACTCTGCACCTTGCCAGGTGCAGCACCACTAAGCTATATCCCCAGCCAAGTTGTGTTTTTACAAATGACTCTTACAACAACAACAAAATCAAGAGTCTTAATTGAGACACCCTTAAACAGAATTTCCATACTGTGGTGTAGAGATATATCCAGGGCTACCTAACATGGCCTAATCAAGTCTTACACTTATATACTAAGTTCTTCTTGCTTTTTGTTGTTAACTAATTCAAATATGCTCTTACCAAGTTTTCTTGGTTCAGGAATGTCTTTGAAAAGAGCAGATCCTCTACTTCTAATTATATTTGTTAGTTAATAAAAAGTATCCATAAAATGGATCCAAGCAAACAGACTTGGTGTTGTTGGGTTCTGATTATCTGAACTTATTTCTGGTCCATCTCGGCCAAGATTCAGCAAATGGTATGATTTATCTTTACCATGCCATCCTATTTCCCACAATTTTTCTCTTGATGCATCCTGTACTAGCTATGCTGCCTTCCCATTATTTCTCAAAACACCAAGGTGTGTTCTGTCTCAAGGCTTTTGAACTTGGCATTTCCTCAGCCTGGAACATTCTTTCCAGTTTAAATTGCTTCACTCAAATTCTTCAGGACTTTAAAATGTCATTTTATTAATCTTCTTTAACCACCCTATCCCCATTCCTGTCTTTATTTTACCATATAATATTTACCACTTTCTTTGATAGAGTTAATATATATTGTTATCAAAGTTCATCCCTTTTTTCTTACTATAACTCCAATGTCTTAAACAATGATGGACACACACATGAATAGAGATCCAACAAATGTTTGTTGCATTTTTGAGTGAATGAATGCATGAGTGACTTTACATAGAAAACTATACAGAGGAAAAATACCCTTTTTTTTTTTAGACAAGTTCTCGCTTTGTAGTTCAGGCTGGCACTGAGCTCACTATGGAGCCCAGGCAAGCCTTGAACTCAGCAATCCTCCTGCCTCTGCCTCCCGAGTGCTGGGATTATAGGCTTGAGCCACCAAGCCCAGCATTTGGGGTATGAGGTACAGATTGCCAGTGGGTGTGGCCACCAGACCCAGTATTGTTGAATGTGGTTATTGGAGATCGAACCAGGGACCTTGTGCTTGCGAGGCAGGCATTGGAACCATGGAGCCAAATCTCTGGCACAAAATACCCATTTTTTAATGAAATCACTGTGCATGGCTTCTATATCAATGTTACATCTAGCACATTGTACTACTGTGAATGTTTCAAAATATCCCATTCAATAGTTTCTTGCCAATGAGATAACATACATAAGCATAAAAATCCATGCATCATACATTGCATCCTCCATAGAAAATGCAGTGATGTACCCAGTTCCAAACAACCACTGATAACCTTGTGTGGGCTCAGTAGTCTTTTTTACATGCTCTTAACTTTTAGAAGTCACCTAAATCTTTAAGTATTAGAGCCACATTTACTAAGAAGCCAAATATCCACTTTGACACATTCTTCAGCAGTGGTGAAAATATCTGTCTAGGTAAATTTTACCCAGGAATACAGAGTATGCACTAATCTACATTTGTGTACCTCTATGAATTCTCTAACATAGAGGACAAAATAACAGAAATACCACATTTCCTAATCAACATACCATATGTCCCAACACGGAAACTAACAATAGCTTTGAAAAGGAATTCTGAGTTGTTTCTTGCAATTAAATGACATAACTTATTTTATGGCTTTCTTAATTTTTCCATTTGAAAAACTTCATTCTGGAGAAAATGATTTACTTTTGGATATATACATACAATCTGAGATCAGAAAATAAACTACAGGGACACACTGATCACAAGCACACTTGGAATACTGACAGTAAGGTGGAAACTAATTTGTCTTCTTTCCTAGAATCACTTTTTGGTTCTCATACAGTCAACACCAGAGGTTTCTCAAGTATTTTTTGTTGTTTTGTTTTTGTTTGTTTTTGAGACAGGGTCTCACTTTGTAGTTCAGACTGGCCCTGAATTCACCATGTAGGCCAGGCTAGCCTTGAACTGGCAAAAATTTTCCTGCCTCTGCTTCTGGAGTGCTGAGATTATAGGCATGAACCACCATAGCTGGCATTGTGGTGTGTGGTACTGGGGATCAAACTTGGAACTTTGCACTTGCTGGGTAGATGCTAGAACCACTGAGCTAAATCCCTGGCCTTCAAATGTTTTTCTTTTCCTCATTGCCCAAACTCTGCTCTATCAAGTATCAAGAGCAAGGTGATGGCATGTCTTCCAGTCTATCTGATTGTTCTGTAAATGTCCTTAAGAATAGAGCTAGGATGCACAACACACAATGCAAACTTTCTTGGTGCCACTGAACTTGAGTATTATTCATGATAATAATAGGTTTTTAAAGTAACAAGTTGAGATTTAACCCTCAACAGTGGTTAGAATAAAAAAGAATAAATGGAGATAGGAGTGCAGTGGAGTACCTTGCTATGACAGGCAAAATGCATTTGCCTGGTGGTGGTACAATAGAGTTGTTCAAGTATAGAAATCTGAAGTGAGAACCAACAGGGCAGGCACTCCAGGCATACTTGCTGAATCACTGAGTAAAGCCATGGTTTTACCTCAAATTACAGTTTAATTGATGTTTGATTTGTGTCTGGTTTTAAAATCCATTTTAGTGTCAATTTCCTCAGAATTTTTTTTTTTTTTTTTTTGAGACAGGGTCTCTCTTTGTAGTTCAGGCTGGCCCTGAGCTCACTATGTAGCCCAGGCAAATCTCAAACTCGGCAATCCTCCTGTCTCTGCCTCCTGAGTGCTGGGATTATAGGCGTGAGCCACCACACCTGGCACTGTGGTGTGTGGTACTGATTGCTGGTTGGCGTGAGTCACCACGCCCAGGATTGTTGCATATGGTTACTGGGATTCAACTCAGGACCTTGTGCTTGTGAGGCAAGTGCTGGAACCACTGAGCTAAATCTCTGGCCCTCCTCAGAAAATTTTAATAAGCAGAATTATACAAAGTAATATATGTAGAATATGAAGTAACACAATCACAGAGTAAATGCACAATGAATAGGATCTGTTTTTTTATTATTTTACTTGACATCTTCACAGGTTTGAATACATTAGAGAAAGATGTTCAGGGAGAGTCTACCAAAAATAGAAGAAATGAACAGATAAAGAGGGATTGCTGCTGCCCTCACAGTGCTCCAGTTCCTACTTTGCCTTGTTCTCATGTACTTGTGAGTCACCTACAGGCATCCAGAAACTTTCCTGCTCACTGAATATATGCATAGTTCTACATATGACTGAGAACCTTGTAATTATTTACACAACTACCAGACAGTTTTCATATTCTTCTAGGAGGACTTGACTTCATCAAGATACCTGGGAGCAATCACACACCTTAGCTTTTCTTTGACATACTTGATATTTCAGGCCTCTGCATGAAGGTTTTTCATTCCTGGAGTTTTCCCTCTAAATATTTGGAAACATGTGAATCATAAAAATATTCAATCATGTGTTTATTCAAATATCTTGTCAGCACAAAATATATCAAATGAAATAATAAACAATTTCTGACCATCAATGTTATGTTCTGTGAAATAGACCTTTAAAAACCAAACATATAATAAGTACATGACCATGACTTTAATTTTATTATTTATTTATTTATTTATTTTAGTTTTTTTATTTGTTTGTTTTTTGAGACAGGGTCTCGCTTTGTAGTTCAGGCTGGCTCTGAGCTCACTATGTAATCCAGGCAAGCCTGGAACTCAGCAATCCGCCTGTTTCTGCCTCCCAAGTGCTGGGATTACAGGCGTGAGCCACCACGCCCAGCACTGTGGTATGTGGTATTGATGGCTGGTGGATGTGAGTCTCCACGCCCAGCATTGTATGTGGTTTCCGGGGATTGAACTCAGGACCTTGCGCTTGCGAGGCAGGAGCCAGAACCTCTGAGCTAACCTTCCAGCCCTATTTATTTTAGTTTTTGAGACATGGTCTTGCTTTGTAGTTCAAACCAGGCCTGAGCTCACTATGTAGACCAGGCAAGACTCAAACTCATAGCAAACCTCCTGCCACTGCCTTCTGACTGCTGGGATTACAGGCGTGAGCCACCTTGCCCAGCATTGTGGTGTGTGGTACTGGGGATCAAACTTGGGACTTTGTGGTTGCCAGGCAGACACTGGAACCACTGAGCTAAATCTCTGGCCCATGACTGTAATTTATAAATAGTGTTTAAAAATGAGAAGTCTTTTTTTCCCTTTGAGATCCTGGTTATAAAATTAATGGAATATTTTTTTTGGGGGGAAATGACATATCAAATGTAGAAATAATGGGGTGACTGACCACAAATCCTTTCTACTTTCAGATTCACAAATTGTTGGGGATTTTTTACAAGGTCTTATTCTAATGCATTTCAACACTGAATCTTAAATAGCTAATCAAAGGCAAGAATGAAAATTCCTACTGTGCCAACCAATGGAAATGTGTGATAAATCGTCCTGTGAAAATGGGAGGTCTTTTTGGTTTAAGCCTGGGAGCAACTTTGAATGGAATTATAGGCATGTGGGAAACTAAGTGAAATATATGACTTATTTCCATTGTTACTATAAGAAATGCCATTGTTGGGCCAGAGGGTTAGCTCAGTGGTTCTGGCGCCTGCATTGCAAGTGCAAGGTCCTGAGTTCAATCCCCGGTAACCACATACAATGCTGGGTGTGGAGACTCACACCCACCAACCATCAATGCCACATACCACAGTGCGGGGCGTGGTGACTCATGCCTGTTATCCCAGCACTGGGGAGGCAGAGACAGGAGGATTGCTGAGTTCCAGGCTTGCCTGGGCTACACAGTGAGCTCAGGGCTGGCCTGAACTATAAAGCGAGCCCCTATCTCAAAAAAAAAAAAGAAAGAAAGAAAGAAAGAAATGCCATTGTTTTTAGGTAATTTTTTGGTAAGGCCAGAGTTTTCTTCTATGGTTTCATCTCTGAACAATGAGGGAGAAAAAAATATGTAATGATCCTGGAACAAAGAGCATGCATCACTGTGAATCTAGCAAATTTAGCAAGGATTCTCTTTATTTTAAAACTTTGTGCTGAAATACATGGTCACAAATTGAAAGTGCATAGATCACACTTTATGACAAGGTAAATAACCTATACAATTACTTCTCCAAGAAAAAGCTAGAATGTTAAACATCCCTCCCATTCAGTTCCTGCTTTATACATGCCTTTAGTACCCTGGAATGAAACACCATGTATTTGTCTTACTGTGCATTTCCATACTATATATTCATAACACCATGTATTCATCATATATAAATGAACCAAAATATTACACATCCTTCATGTGTAATATTTTTTCTGTTATTTTTATGAAGTTTGCCTATATATCATGTGGTTTATTTTTCATATTTACTCTTATGGTATTATATTAATAATCCACAAAAATTTATTTATTCATTCTAGTCCTCATAGACATTTAGGTTTTTGACATCTTGTGGACATAATGATTAATGTTGTGCTAATCAAATTTGTAAGTTTTAATAACCAAATGCATATACATTTGTGGAATGTGTATCTATACACCTAGAAATGGAATTAGCTATAGATTCAAGTAGGTTCAGTGTTAATAGTTAAGACTACCATAAGGAGTTTTCTAATGTGGTTATGTGTGGAAACTTATACAACAAATGCCTAAGATAATAATTTATAAAGAAAAAGGCTTATTTATCGCTTCTCGGCCTTTTGGCTAAGATCAAGTGAAAAAGGCTTATTTAAGTTCTTACTTTTAGTGATTCCAGTCCATGATCAGGTAGACCCGTTGCTTTTACGTTTCTGGAGGGCATGCCAGAGAGAAATGGCAAAAGGCCCATGAGAAAAACCACTCACCTGATGGTCAGGGAACAAAGATAATGAGAGGGGAGTTTGGGGTCATGTAATCTGCTTCAAAAGTATATAGGCACAGTGGGCTAAAGACCTCCTGCAGGGCCTACGCTCCTAATGGGGATACTATTTCCCAGTAGCACCACTTAGGGAAGCAAACCCTTAACATAGGGGCCTTCAGCGATCACTTAAGATACAAGTGATAGTGGTGTTTATTTCCTCTTGTTTTTGTACTAGTAAGACATAAAAATTCCAGCTTGATTAAATCATGACAAATGAATAACCTGATGGCTCTCTCTAGAGGAAACATGAAGGAAACAAATTACAAAGACCAGAGTGGAAATCAATTAACTTGAAACAAAAAACAAAGAAACAAAGCTGAGGATCAATGAATAAAAGACTTTTTAATTGAATTCTTTATTGGTACAATTTATATACATCTCAAAGTAACATATAACATTGGGAAATTTGTACCAGTATATGACACAAATTAATTCTCATTTTTACCCATATCCCTACCCACCCATCCCTCCTCCCCCCTTTATACATGCTCTTTTATTTTCTTTCTGTATCATATTTATTCCTTCCCCTCATCACATTCCCACACCAAGTTTCCTATAGAAATATTCCACTCTATAAAAGCTGTCCTACTTTCTAGAGCTCCTTTGCATCTACAGGTGTTCATGCCAAAGAGAAGATC
>PVIC010027244.1:0-23962 GCA_004025085.1 Thryonomys swinderianus
TCTCCTCTCCTCTCCTCTCCTCCCCTCCCCTCTCCTCTCCTCTCCTCTCCAAGGCAGAAATCTATGAATGAGCTCCCCAGTCTGAATGTAGTTTGGGGCATAGTTACACTGCTCAGTGTAACAGTGTTATATATGATCCCTGCTCCACAAAGCTGAAGGGAAGTCATCTTAGAATTACATTAAACTTTATCAGAAGAACAAAAAGTTATATTCTGTGCACAGAATGTATGAGATTAATAAACTAAACAAGGAAGCCATTACAACTATTTTAATTGAATAGGAGAAATCCAGTGTGGAATAAAGGGTGATCTCAGCAATAACTATGCTCTAATAATAATACAATCTTACCAGAGAATGGAGAGATAAGCTTTAATCCATGCTTAAGATTTATTATTATTTTTCTTTACTTAAATTGATCCAATCATTCCATCTATTGTCCTGAAACAACTACCATTATTTGAAAATCATTTTAATGACACCATTTTATTTTTTTATTAAATGTACTTTATTTAATTCAATCCTTACAGCTTTGTGGTGAAATAGATATTACTACGGATAATAAAACATGTGACCTGTACAGAACTTTTTAATCTATGCTTCTAATTACAATCTATCTGTCAGTCACAGGAAGAAACATGGGAAAAGCCTCTGCTTGCTCATAAGTTCCCAGGACAGTCCTGCAAAAGAAATTCAACACTGCGGTTGAATCAAGAATGAAAGCTCACAGGAGAAGCTGTTTTGCTATCTGTATTTGTCGGTCTTCTTCATTATTCCTCACACCTACAAAACACCTGTCACTTATAAAGCCTTTGATAAATAATTGTATAATTAACACATCTAATGTGTGAGTGTCCTTCAGTACCTAAATGTATTTTGATTTTGTCATAAAGCTTCTCCCAGTCATTTTTGCGCCACAGTGATCTCCGAGGAATAGTTTTAAACTTCCTGTGTGCATGATCTCATCACTCGTGAAGTTATACACAACAAAGTAAAGAACAGCGCTGCGCCATCTCCCAGCCTCCTGCCAGCCTCCAGGCGCAGGTTTGGGTGCAGACAGCAGGTGCGCGGGGAGCACGGTGCGCCCACCACACAGATGTAGGCGGCAGAGTCACTGAGCTGGGAGGCCGCGATGTGCAGGGCGCTGTGCTTGGCCGTTGCATTCAGAGTCACTGCGTACCTTCCGCCCGATGTCCTGCTCTCCGTGGAAGGGATGACCGCCACGCAAACAGGACCTGTCCCCGGGCCCTGTCTGTACCACCTTACATTGTTACAGGGGGTCACGGTGTAGTCACAGTGGAGACTGCAGCTCTCTCCCTGGCGCACGGTCAGAGACCGGGGACTCTGCTTCACCAAAGGTTTGCCTTTCACGCCTGGTCAGAAAGCAGAAAGAAATGCGAGATCAATAATCTGGTCTTAACACTTTCTCATTTCCACCCTTTCTGTAAGCTCTCGGGAACCCCAGCTAACCAGATGTAGCCCCATTGTCTTCCTTCCTCTCCTAGTGCCATACACTTTGTTCCAGGTCCTGCGAAAACCTTCCCCAGCTTTGTGTGTCAGGCTGAAAGTCCTCAGAGCTTACAACAAATAGAAAGCCACAAAACCCCGAAGAAGGTCCTCAGATGCTTCTCCATTCTTATTCTGCAAGGGTGTGCCCTCCAGCACTGACTTGTCTATTCAAAATCTTCTCTTCCCTGTAACATTAAACAAAAGGATCATTGGGCAGTGTGCCCAGCCAGTAAGAGCGCAGACTCAGGTGTACACGCTACTCCCCGTGGAGGCAGGGCTGTGCACATACTGCCACCTTGAGGCGACAGCCAGAGTTGCTCAGAATCTCTGAGTAAATTCCATTGCTAAGTTTCTCCTTCACCATTTACAAAGAGATAGAATACAATCTCCTGCATGTCTAGAAAAGCACAATAGATTACTAATTAAGATGTAGGCTTGAAAATCTCAACTGAATTCTAGCTATATATAAGAATGGATTATTTAGGTTTTAACTTTCATATCTGATAATGGATATGGTTAATGTAAAATCAATAGTTATTTGTTTGCTTGAGAAAGGGTCTTGGGATGTTCCAGATTGATCCCAACTTCTAATCTTCTGCCTCAGTTTCCCAGGTTACTGACACTACAGCTGTGCCCACGTGACCTGCTGATCTTTGAACTGATCAAAACTGATTAAAAAAATCCTATCATAGGGACTAGCATGAACTTCAACTGAAATATTAGCTGTTTAGGATAGATTTCTCAGTTCTATTCTCTATTATATCTGCAATTTCTAGAAAGTGATCAGGTGAAAAGTAGATACTTAATAAATCCTTGCTGAGTAAATGAAAAATTTTTTTCTGATAGTGAAAATGTTGTTTTTCTCATTAATTATTAGTTGAGCAATATTTTAAAGGCGTATTGTTGCCCAGGCATAAGTATGTGCTGATGATAGTCAAAGTCCTTGATCTCATAGTCTACTGCGAGGGCCAGTGGAGTATTTGAACCAAATACTGGCAAATCCTCAGTGCTGATTCTTTTTAAAAATTTCATCTTGGGCCGGAGATTTAGCTCAGTGGTTCTGGCGCCTGCCTCGCAAGCGCAAGGTCCTGAGTTCGATCCCCGGTAACCACATACAATGTTGGGCGTGGTGACTCGCCCACCAGCAATCAATACCACATACCACAGTGCTGGGCATGGTGGCTCATGCCTGTAATCCCAGCACTCAGGAGGCAGAGACAGGAGGAATGCTGAGTTCGCGGCGGCTTGCCTGGGCGAACTGAGCTCAGGGCCAGCCTGAACTACAAAGCAAGACCCTGTCTCAAAAAAAATTTTTTTTCATCTTATTCTTCAGATTTTCTTAGTGAAATGGAATTTCAGTGCAAAGATAGTTATGTGGGACCTTATTGTATATTTGAAATTAAGTCCAAAAAGACATAGAAAAAAGGAATGAAAAAAATATTTCAGGCAAAAATCAAAGTAAAGCTTATGTATTACCCTCATATAAGATAAAATAGGCTTTTAAAAAGTAATTCATAGAGGTAAAGAGGTTATAATGGTTGCTTTTACTTGTCCCTTGGTTAAAAAGAAGTGGGTACCCAGATATCTGCTCTATCTGGATGTTACTGTGATGATATTTTAGAAGAGACTAATATTTAAATCAGTAGGCTTTGAATAAAGCTCTTTTTCCTCCAGAGAAGTTGTTGGCCTTATGCAATCATCTAAAAGACTTAAGAGAACAATACTGAGCTCCCCTGTCTGAATGTTTGCCCACAGAAGGCCTTCAGAATCAAACCACAGAATGAAGTCTCTCATGTCTGCAGTTTGGCTGCAGCAGTTGGACTTACCAGTTCCCATAACCACAATTCCTTAAAATAAATTTTAGATAAATAAGGTAGCTCTAGATAATTATATTTCTATAAACACATACACATAGATATTATAATCTTAATCTAATCTCTGTCCATAAATTTTATATATATATATATATATATATATCACACATATTGTTTGGGGCTTTTAAATACTTTGGTGAGCATTTGTTGTATTTCACAGTAAAACCATTCTCCAATGTGGATGGCTGCAGATATTGTAGCTCATTGGTGATGGGTGATGTCTTCGAGATGCTGCATAGGTTGAATGCAGCCTATGAAGCCTGTGTTTTGGAAAGATAGTTTTCAAGGCAATAGTGTTTGGTGGTGGGAGCATCTCTAATGATATCTCATATCAAGAGAATCATGCCCTTAAGAATAGATTAATGTCATTAAGCTGAAAACCCAAGAAGGCAACAGGGAAGAAAACTTAATGAGCCTGTGTATGGCAATGAATTACTAATACAACTCCATGGCTAGATCCTTGAAAGAAGTCACTGGTGAGCTGGGTTTTCCTCATACTCAAAGCTTCTGCTCTATGAAAGACATAGTAAAAAAATAAGAAATTGAGTGATAAGCTGGGAAAGATATATCTTAAGAGATAATAAGGAACTAATCCAATGAAAAGTAGGCCAAATGTCTTAATGTTTTAAATTATTTCATCAAGGATATATACAAATAGAAAATAACATCACAGAAAGACATACCACATCATATGTCATTGGGGAAATTCAATTTTAATAAAAAGATACCCCAGTATGTCTATTATGATAAGGAAAACAATAAAAATGGCTATGAAGACATGGAATAAGGATTATAGTTCCCTCAGGAGGAAGCACACAGTGGTGCAGCCACTAATGGAAACAGTTTAGTTTGAGAGTTTCTTGTATTTTCTTTCCCTACGATCCAGCTATGAGAATCCTTAATGTCTGTCCAATGTAACTGAGACCATTTGTCCACTCTAAAACCTGCACAGGGTTGTTGACAGCAACTTTATTATTAATTGCCAAAATTTGGAAGCAACCAATTTTCTTACTGGAAGTAAATGAATAAATAAATATCCATGCAAAGAAATATTATTCAGCACTCAAGTATTAGTTCTCAAACCATAAAAGTCATGGTGAAAAGTTGCATGCATGTTACTAATGAAGTAAGTCGGTCCCAAAGAGTGTGTCCTTCGGGATCCCAACTGCTGACTCCTTGGAAAAGGCAACGGGAGAAATTACAGTGGTCCGGGGTTGCCAGGGTTTGGGAGGAGAAAGGAATTAATAAGTGGAGCACAGAGGATGGTGAGACGGTGAGAATGTTCTGTGTGATGTTCTACTTGTTGTCAGAGTCATTCAGCTTTTGCCAAAACCTATGTGATGTGAAACCCCAAAGATGACATCTCAGATAAACCCTGGGCTTAGGGGCTGCGGCGTGAGTGCCATGTGAGTGTAGTTTCACAGTTGCAATAACCAGGTCAGGCTGGCTGAGAATTTGGATCATGGTTGAGGCTACAGCGTTGGTGTTGGTGTTTATATGAAAGATCTCTGTACTCTCCCCTCAATTTTGCTATAATCTAAATCTGTTCTAAAAATCAGGATTTTAAAAAAGGGTACAGGTATGTAAATAAGGGGTGGGAGACAAAGGTGGATGTGACAGAACAGACAATAACCTCAAAAACTGACATGTATATACAATATATTAAAAAAGTAAATATTTAAATATTTTAAATTAAACTGTACCTGATTAATAATTAAATAAATTACCTCGGGAAAGAGAAGGCCTAATTAATAAGCAGGAGTTGCGAAGCTGCACAATATGAAATTCAGGGGATAGACAGTCCACGAAATCACCACTGCTGCTAGTGTGTTTGTGAAATTTATCTATGGAAAAATGTTTTTAGCTATGTACGTTCCTATGAATGTTTTATCTTGCATAATATTTAATTTTCCAGCCTGATAATTTTCTATTCTATTCTTTTATTTATTTACTTTTTAATTTCTTCCTAATGTTTTATTCTTCAATTACTGTACATTCAAATGATCTCCTGGGCTTGGGAAATAAAGTTTGTTTATTCTGCAATCTGTGCTGGAGAGAATGTGTCTAATAATACAGTGGACCTTTGACTTACAAACTTAATTGATTCCCCAGGGGAGGCTGTAAAACCTAAGCCAGTACAGCCGAGGACTGCATATTTACCAGGGTATGTGCTACAGATAACAAGAGGAAGATGAATCTTCCATTAACGTAAGTAACCCAGACTGTTCCTATGTCAGACCAGTCATAACTTGAGGGTCCTCTGTACTTACCTTTACATCCCTTCCAGATGCCTCCAAAACACTGACACACACAGATGATGGATAACATAAGATATAAAGAAGAATATATAATGGTCTATAGATAAGATTAGTATGAGTCAGGCAAACTCAGAGTGTAAAAATCCTTCAAGTTAAAGACTATAATAAGGACACGATATGGAATGAGGTCTGTTGTCAGACAGTGGGCAATGTTCTTTTTAATAAATGGATATGTAAGTAGATACTTTTTTTAAAAAATTGAGTTGTATCACTGTGTTCATATACTTTGTACTGTTTTATAATTCCTCAATTTAAATATTTTGCATTTAAATTCAATTTTTGTGCTATCATTTTAGATGTTAGATTAAGGTTCATGAACTCCATAAGAAAGTAAAGACTATATGGGTATGTGGCAAGTTATCTCTGCTTTAAATACCAAAAAAGTCTAAGATACTAAACCTATGTAATTTTATAATTTTTTTGTATTTGAAATACCAGTAAACATGAGTATATACAAAATTTAATGGAAAATGTGCACAGGAATGAATATGTGAGAATAAATTGAGAGAAATTCAGTTGATGATAAAAGTAAAATACCTCAAAATATAAGTAAAGAAAATGAAACTTTATGATTTGAGAAAAATAGTGGTTTTCTGAATAGCAATACCAAATTAATATATTGTATATTAGCATTTCATTAAATGTAATTCCAACTTTCTCACTTTCAGGCATTTTTTATTATTTTTTTCACGTGTTTAAGGCATGTTGTATTTAAGACATATTGAATATGAGGAAAACGTAGATTTTCTAACATTTATATTGAAAAATAAAAGTTCAAGAATTTTTTCTTGAGAAAAAAAGTGATTTACTCCAGCAGGTAATAACATTACCGTGAAACTCCCTTCTGAGACTGGGATAGGATGAAAAAGTAGACCAATGATTTAAATAAAAATGTGTGTAAACATATTATAATGAAAGGGTGAATTTGACATAATAAAAAGATACAGACACTCTGCTTTTCCGTGGGGAGAACCTCCACACGTGCTTCTAAGAGCTGCTCTTACTGCTCACTTCCAGGACAGGAAGGGTGAGATATCAGTGAACTTTCAGGGCAGAACTTGTGCTCTTCCCATGCTAGAGGTGTTCAGAAGACGGATGGAGCTCTGACACTAAGTTTAGCACGTAGGTGGCAGTTTGGAAAGTAGGTCCAAGTATCTTTCATTCAAAACAAATTAAATCAGAGTAATTTATTGTGTTAAATCAACGTGAGTTTTAAAAAAAAGGAAAACACGAGAAAGGACTGGAGATTTAGCTCAGTGGTCCCAGTGCCTGACTAGCAAGCGCAAGGTCCCTGGTTCCCCCGGTAACCACATACAACAACACCAAGCATGGTAATTCATGCTCACCGGAAATTAGTACCACACACCACAGTGCTGGGCATGGTGGCTCAAGCCTGTAATCCCAGCACTTGGGAGACAGAGGCAGGAGGATTATTGAGTTTGAGGCTTGCCTAGGCTACAAGTGAGCTCAGGGCCAGCCTGAACTACAAAGAGAGACCCTGTCAAGGAAAAAAACAAAAACAAAACAAGACAGAAAAATAGAGAAATAGTAAAACCTTCATTATTTAATCAATGCTTACAATATAACATTTATTCAGTTTATTATGAAACTCCTCACTGAGATTTGTATACAAAGAACTAAACACATCAATGGAAATAATAAAACATAGAAATATTTTATCATGAAAAGAAAATTTATTAAAAATGATTATTTCAGTAGAACATATGCCTTATTTATACACATATAAACACTTGTATCTCCGTGGGTGAGACCTTCACATATGCGTCAGAGCCATGAGTTATCCACCACTTTCTGGATTTGGCCAACAAACTGTGGCCAAATCTTCACCATGGAGATTGAGCTCTTCCATGCTAGAGATAATAAGAAAATACACAGAGCTCAGAGCTCAGTTCATCCTACACTAGACACCTTTACTAAGTAGTTATGACTATGACATATTCATAACAAGCAAAGATCAATCAAACTAATCTATTATAGTATTAAAACAGCATGACTTTTTTAAAACATTATAAGGTTTCAAGGTCTCTATTTTTTAAAAAAGTCTGTAACATATTTATTCAATCAATACTTATTGCATAAATCAATACAAAAAATCCAATAATTTATACAGATTTTTCCCTGGTTTGTCAGTCACTTGCTTCTAAAATTCTTCAGTCAATTTTTTTCTGGCAGATGTCCTGGCCAAAAGGGCAATTGTTCACTTGAAATCCAGACTTTAAAGATGTTTACATTTGTTATTCAGACATGTCTCCTATCAGCAATGCTTAATATTTGCAACACAATCCTTTTCCCACCTATTTCTTTGCAAACCCCATCAAATTTTTGATTCTAACATCAAGGTCCAGCTTCATGGACATGGATGTCTGTAATTACCAAGAACTCTGGGTGTGGTTATGAGCCCAGAGAAGGGTTTACTCAGAAGGTGTCTACTTTTAGCCCTACACCTGCACCTCCCCAGGCCTGGCTGCTTCCTGTGGGAGATGGTGACAGTCTGTCCTGGTCCCTACAGCAGGTGGCTGTCTCAGGCAGACCCTGGAGTTTTTGTACACTTCCCTCCAGCAGTCCTTTCACTGTGGTGTCACTCAGTGCACAGAAATACACCGCCGAGTCCTCCAGTTGTGAAGCTGCGATGACAAGCTGGATGGATTTGCTGGCTTTCTGTAAATGCACGGAGTAGCGACCATCTGTTGCATTTTGCTGGTTGTAAGACTCTTGGCGAATGAGGAAGACCATATTCCCACTGCTGGGCTGCTTGTACCAGAAGAGAACATAACTTGTTTGGCTGGAATCATAGGTACAGTGCAGGATTGCGGCTTCTGTCTCCCGCACCAGCACTGCTGGCTGGGCTTGAGTTACCTTCTGGGCAATGCTAAATCCTGAAGGAAGAAAGAATCAGGGAGTTTAGCAATATGTAGTATGGGAACAACTTCCATTTTTATTACCGTCATTGCTTTTTCCCCTATGCTCTACAAGACCCTTCCTGTGCTCCTAACTTTAGGTCACAAAAGAGGCCCAAATCCACTGGAACTTCATACCCAGCCATGTGGAAGCCATGACCAACTTCAGCAACCTGGAGAAAGACATGTTTGCATTTGTCATCTAGAAAGAAAGTCTATCTTCCTACTTGAAGATCAGTGCTCTCCACTGTGATGTAAGCCTGGTGGGGGTGCAGAATGAATTACTGAGTTCTGTGGTTGGTGTGAAACAGGAAACAGATTTCCTAGTGAAGGAAGTGGGCGTGGGTCACATCATACTGCTCTGTGTCCTGGCTGACAGCTTCACTCACCCTGAGCCTCCTTCTACACCAACCAATTCAATATGTTAGCCACTCAGTCTGAAAATATATGTGAATATATTGAAAGGAAAATTCATCTGAGCAACTGCTACCATCAGTCGTTGTATCTGTGATGGGCCCAGGAGGTTGACACTTACATACAAATACTGTGTGTAATGGATCATGAAGATGATGTGCGATGTAATAACCATGTATCCTTGTGTGTCTGTGTGTCACCTATTTTAAGTAGAAATCCCGGCACCAATAGAAGCAAATTTGGTTGAACTAATCACTGACCTCTCTTGACCTATCAGTTGGTGTGATAATGTTCCTTGTCATTTCTATTGTGTGATCAGTTATCCCTCTTGAACCAAACAGCACAAAAAAACTTCATCTGTCTTTCAGAAAGTCTTTAGAATACTAGATGTAGGGATTTGATCTTATGCTTCTTTGTATTTTTGACATAGTATTAGCAACACACTGGGTAGCAAAGTTTAAGCTTTTTGTATTTTATGTATTTTAATATTTGATATGTAACATTTTATAATCAGGAAAAAAACACACAAATTTCTAATGTGTCAGAAGCCCAGGTGTGAAAAGGATTGTGTTACAAATGCTAAGCATTGCTTACATGAGACACCTCAAAAATACGCGGTGTTCCAGCTGCACGGAAGTAAGCGGCTCTGATCTGGTAAGGGTGGCTGCAGGGTGCAGGAGAGGTGTGTGGCTGACAGGTTTAGTAAAAGGAGTCTCTGGTTCTGCTTTCTGTCCGTGTTTACTAAATGTCACTAATGGGCCGAGGACCTTTTCCAGCTTTCTTCTTACACCGCGGAAAGTAGGACAACTGCGGTTGATAACACAGCTGTCTCCCTCCTCACACTTGGGGTAGAAGGACCCCATTCCTGGCTCGCTCCGTGCAGAAACAAAAGTAGAGAAAGGTGAAAGCTGTCAGGTCGTTGTTCTCCAGAATTTACTTTTTCTACAGAAGCTAGCTAAACCTGAAAAAAACTAATCTTCTTCCTAGATGTATTAAGAGCATCTGCTAATATACTGTGTAGCCCCCAGATCCTCAGCTCTCAGTCATGCCACAGCGTAAGAACTCGAATAAACCTTGAGTAAATGTCTTCATTGTTCTTCCCAGGTAGGATCAATCTTAGTCTAGCAAATTCTAGCTGAAAAGTTACTTCTATTGGGTTGCCCCGCTTATCATTAAAGACTGAAGTCTTTCCCATGTAGCAGTTATAGTGGTTTTTCCTGTTGTCTACCCAGGCAATAAGAAAAACTCAGCTTCCGCCTTAATCCCAACCACTCAGAATTTCCTAGAATTGACCCTCCCTGCAGTCTGCACTAGTTGACGTGTGCTGCCATCTTGTGGTGTTTTCCTAACCATTGAACTTTGATCAACAGCTCATTGTTTACACTACTAAGGGGTCAGACATAGAGTTCTCTGTGTAGGTGTTTTATCAGAGATTAGATACATAGTAGAGATCAAAGCTGATACCCATGGACACTACTGATTCATTGCTAATAAACTGAATGGTAAATATTGGTTTTTATTCAACAATACAAGTTAAATATCAAGGAAACTTCTCAGTTCTTTCTCATAAAAAAAGAAAAATCTGTATGTGCAAATAGAGACACCTGGAAGATACACTAATAAGTGAAATAAATAGATCACAGATAGGCAAATACCGTATCTTCTCTTTGATATGAGCATCTGTAAATGCAAATGAGCTCTAGAAAGTATGACGGTTTTTGTAGAATGGGAAATTTCCATAGGAAATTTGCTGTGGGAATGTAATGAGGGGAAGGAATAAATATGATTCAGAAAGAAAATAAAAGAACATGTATATAGGGGATGGGGAGGTGTGGGTGGGTAGGGATATGGGTAAAAATGAGAAATAACTTGCGTCATATACTGGTACAGATTCTCCAATGTTATATGTGATTGTGAGATGTATATAAATTATACCAATAAAGAATTCATTTTAAAAAGAAAAATCTTTTCAGCAAAATCTATCTTGAATATTTGTCTTTTACAGCAAAAAAAAATCTTCCTTAAATGAATATTTAAGCATGAGCCAGAGATTTAGCTCAGTGGTTCTGGTGTCTACCTGTTAAGTGGAAGGTCCCAAATTTGATGCCTAGTACCACATACCACAGTGCTGGGTGTGGTGGCTCATGCCTATAATCCCAGCACTAGGTAGGCAGAGGCAAGTGGATTGTTGTGAGTTCAAGGCTTGCTTGGGCTACATAGTGAGCTCAGGGCCAGCCTAAACTACAAAGTGAGACCCTGTCTCAATAAATAAATAAATAAATAAATAAATTCTATTCTTATGTGGATTTCATCATGGAAAGTGTCAAAAGAAAAAGTAGAGATTCTCTGAAAATATCAGACTACAGATTTTAAAAGAGTTACCACATATAAATTAATTTTTATGTGCTTTTATTTTGTTAATAATGATTTATATCCTCTGGATTGCAATAACTGGCTTACAGTTTCCTCAGATTCCCTCTTATTTATAAGCCAGTCCTCTTGAATGACTCCTGCTGCCTTCACCACTGATTTTTCTCCCAACTATGTAGCTATAATATTTCCCTCAAAATACGGATAAAGTTCTCCATTCCTCAGAATTTCTAGGATATCTTCTATCAAAAAGCATTTCTCATATCCTATAATTTCTTGATATTTTCTGCTACTTCTGTGAGAATAAAATAGGGAAGTCTAAACAGTACCTGCATTTCTATAGGGATAGCATACTTAGGCAGCTGGCCTAAGGAGCTCTCAAATGGAAGTGGCTTCTGATAAGCAAAAATGTTCTTGTTTCCAGAAGTGAACACCTTTTTACCCCTTTGCTGTGATCTGGACTCACTACCACCATGGAGTTAGATAGAATGAGAGAATAAGGTGTACATTCATTTCTCCTGCCTTTCAAGATCTACAAACAGCTGTGATGATCAGCTTCAACTCAGTATATATATATATATATATATATATATATATATATATATATATATATATATATATATGTGTGTGTGTGTGTGTGAATATATATATGTATATATATGTATATATATATGTTTCTCTGTATCTGTGTGCATATATATACATATACAATCAAAAATGTATATACACTACACTTCAGAAATGAACATTTACATAAATATTTAATAACAAATTTATTGAGATATCATGAGATTAATACAAATTACTTTGGCCTCTACAATTATAAGAGGTGCTCCAAGTGGTGGCCATCAGCTTCCAGACATCTATTAATACAGCAAGCTTCTTGGTCACTGAGATTGCAACACGTGCATTTTGAATTTCATCCCTAAGGGCCGGCAGTGTAGTCAGTTACCTGAGGTATGCAACAACCTCTAGGTCCTCCATGTGAGGGTAATGCCATCTGCTTAAAAACAAATCCTACTATTTTTCTTTTCCTCAAGTGTGCATACATTTTTGATGGACTCTATATATAAGTAATATATATTTTAAGATTTCTCCATTCTAAAGTTTTGTTTTCTCACCATTCCCCATAAAATAAAATTCCCAAATCATTTATTAAGTGAATTGCCTCTTTCTTGGAGACACATTCTCCAGGTTAATATTTCCCCTTGAGTAGAAGCACCAGAAATAGGTCTTTCTGGCACGTTCAGAACTGTCAGTTTCAGGAGGACACTGTTTTCCTTAATGTCTACTTCAATGACCTTTTTTTTCTAACAGTATATGAGTGATGTTCATCATGGTGAAATTCTTTGTTCAAGGGATGTCGGTCTGCTTGGGCTAGTGAATACATGTTGCTACTCTTAAGAAAGTCCAAAAATCAGCTGGCTGTTGTAGATGACACTTCTGGTTCAGTGAGCGGTGGACTGATTCGCTAGTAGAATAACAGTGGTTCAGCTTCATCTCTGTCCAGCTCGGTGTCAGTCATTTACATAATTTGGAACTTTTGGTTCTGGTCTTCGTGCTCCTCAGACCAAGGCCTCCCCAGAGCCAAGCTGCAGATCTCAAAGCAGCAGGACCTATGAGGCACCTTTTCTTTGTTCACCTGGTCCTTCAGGAATGCAGCAGGGGACAGATTCCTAAAGAAAAGAGGAAGTAGTTTTTTTTCTATTTCCACTCCTTTTCTGGTTAATAGTGGGTTTTTTGTTTTGTCTTGTTTATTTTTTAGTTTACTGATACATTTTAAATAGACCTTATGACCACATTCATCATTAAGAATTTGTTTTGTTTGTTTTGTTTTGCCTTGTTTTGTGTTTTTGTTTTTTGTTTGAGACAGGGTCTCATTTTATAGTTCAGGCTGACCCTGAGCTCACTATGTAGCCCAGATAAACCTAGAACTCAGCAATCTTCCTGCCTCTGCCTCCTGAGTGCTGGGATTATAGGCATTAACCACCACACCCGGCATCACTGAGAGTTTGTACCTGTACATGATGTATTTTTATTCTTAATTTTTCCCTTTGTCCAGCGCTCTCTTCAGTCCCTCCATACACCCATATGCATAAGCTTTGTTTCCATTTTTTCTTTATACCTTCAGATAGTTTTCTTTCTCTTCTTTGCTTTCCCCTCCCCCCAGCTCCCCTTTGAAGATCTCCTATATCATTTCTCAGGTGTGTGAAACTGACAGTATACAAGAGGTCCAAAATGTACTATAGGCATTGTGAGATAGGAGCTAGTTAATTATTTTATACTTGAATTTTTCATACAGTTTCTACCACTAGATTATAGAATCAAGTGGGACTAGAAGATTTCTAAAGGTACTTCTAGACCTAAAAATATTTTATACCATTTACAAAGAAAATGCTTATAAAAGGATGGCTAGATGAAACACAGAGGTGCACAGTAGAGGGGAGAAAGTGCCCTATGCCACGGAATCCTAAGGCCATTCTCACGTTCACATGCGACTTAGTGTGCCTGAGGTTATACTAATCAGTGCTTTGGTTTCTATAAGAGTCAGAATCTCTATGGTTATGTATGTTGCAAAATAAACTTTCTCATTGCAAAAAAGTTAATGTTCTAAATTTATATGAAAAGGACTAATGTTATTTTATAAATGCAATAGCTGATTAATCATATTATTCTTCCTGCTCTTCTACAAATTAATATATCAGAGTCTCAAAAGTTGTTCTGTTAGTAACTTCATTTTATAATAGGATTAGAGGAAGTACATCAGGTACTTTTGGTAAAGGAAAGATTGCAACCAGAATTTTGGAGAAATAATTTTGAGAAATCATACAGCAGAGATTAAAGATATTAAGAATATTTTATCTGCTACAGTAATATTACCATGGAGGCCTAATAAAATACTTTGAAATATAAATACTAGTAAATCTAGGATTGATTTTTCCAGCCAAATAATTATATTAAGATGATCTACTCTTTATAAAGGTCAGTTTCATGTGAGTCTGATTTTTCTTTTCTTTTCTTTTCTTTTCTTTTCTTTTCTTTTCTTTTCTGGAGACAGGGTCTTGCTTTGTAGCTCAGGCTGGCTCTGAGCTCACTATGTAGCCCAGGCAAGCCTGGAACTAGGCAATCCTCCTGCCTCTGCCTCCCCAGTGCTGGGATGACAGGCGTGAGCCACCATGCCTGACACTGTGGTATGTGATATTGATTGCTGGTGAGCTTGAGTCACCACGCCCAGCATTGTACGTGGTTATCAGGATCGAACTCAGGGCCTTGCACTTGCAAGGCAGGCGCTGGAACCACTGAGCTAAATCTCCAGCCCCTTGAGTCTGAATTTTATTTTAACTGTCACATATAGATATATCACAATGTATTCTCTGACATTTTTTGTAACTTGGTAGAGGAAAATGGTTTCATAACTTGTACATAATTCACAGTACTTGCTTTTTTTAAACAGGTACATGACCCAACAATTTAATTCTCATTTTTCCCATTCCCCCACCCACCCTACAACCTCCGCCCCTAAATACATAAGCTTGTTTCCTTTTTTTATTAACATCGTATTTTTTCTTCCCCTTGTTACTTCTCCCTACACCCCATTTCCCTTTGAATATGGTAGATATGTGAAATAAAAAAATATTCACAGTGCTTGCTTTTACATCTCACCACTTTGAGGAAAAATAATTTTAAAATCTATGTTAACGATCAGTTCATTCAGAAGTTCACGTGAAAAGTGTTTTTCTCCATCCTCGTATCTAACTTTGATTTCTAAGCTGGTGAAATTCACTCTGCAATGTGGTACTAACTTCAGATTAGTTTTTAAACGTTTTTGCAAGATGCTAAAACGTTTTCAAAATGGCTTATTGCACTGCAAATATATATGTAAATTTTGTAATAATTTGTCCTACTTTCATCTTGTGATAACTTACTACAAATGTCTGTCGACACTCCCTTTCATGTGTTCCGGGTTACCAGAGAGCCCCGAGGGTCCACATGCACTTGAATCCGGTGTTAGCGTTTCTCACACGCTCGTGTGCGCGCTCCGCACTCCGACCAGTCGTCTCGTACAGTGCACGGGCTGAAAGGCCAATCCACTGGGGACATCGCTGCAGCAATAGATCATTAAGTCACCTCCTAGGCCCTGCGGGGGCCGAGTTTGTGGACTTTATGGAACTAGCCCAGGAAGCTGCCCTTGGTCCCAGCTTCCATGGCGTCGCCCATCCGCCTTCATCTTAGTTCCTAGGCTGTCACTCTTCCCCAGGAAATTGCAGACATTCACCAATAAGTCCTCGCAAGCTGTGAGTCATGCACAAGTTTAAGCCTTGGGTTTGCTTGTCTTACTACAAATTTTTCTGGTCATTTCACACACTTTGCATAATTTGGGAAAATGTGGAGTAACGGAGCTACTCAAAACATAAGCAAGGCCAGTGGATGTTAACATAAGAAAAAGAAAAGTTCAGTGAGCTCTGTAATAAAGGATACTATTTAGAAAAGACTGAAATACAAATTATTGTCTGTGATGTATATGAACACATGGTACAAATTATCGATATATATTACTTGCATTATGGAGTCTTCCGACTCGGCTATCTCTGGTTTCAGACCCTCCGTGGGACGTCCTTCCTGGGCCTAACTGATTAAGAACCACTTAATCAGTGAGCTCAGACAATGCCTTTGCTCTAGAATCCTCTATGTTAAGCAAAGCGAAGGAAAAGTGTCAGTACTTAGCTCATATACGCAATCACTCAGTCAAGAGTGACTGGCACTCAGTGATATGAAAGATCTTTTCATGATATTCTTTATGGATTCCAAGATTGGAAAAAAATCAGAATCCAACCATGTGACACGACTGTCCTGACAAATCTGATGTTAGCATAAGTAAAAGCGGCACAGTGTGAATCGGGAAACACAAAGCTACACGCTGCAGTGAGTCCCCGAGGCAGGGGCCGGGGCGCGCCCAGCTGCAGTTTGGGGCCAGGCTGCAGGTGAGCCGGGAGCACTGTGCTTCTCCTGCGCAGAAGTAGGAGCCCGAGTCTCCCGGCTCCGAGGCTGTCACCTGCAGGGCGCTGTAACGCTCTTTGAAATTAAAGGTTGACTCGAGCCTTCCACTCTTCTTTGTCCCTGGAGCCATGACGAGCAGACTGACGAGCCCGCCTCCTGGATTTTGCCGGAACCAATGCACTGTGTTCATGGTGGTAGAAAAATTACAGCTCATTTTAATGCTGCTTCCCTCTTGGGGACTCGTGGCTGAAGGGCTCTGCTCCACCTGCAGCCCTCCCACCCCTGAGAGGAAAGAGAGGCAGACACACATGTTGGCAGCTCCCAAACCTGGACGGTATCCCCAGAAACCCTCATGAGGACAGAACACAGCTCAGGGCTCTGTCCTTCGTGCCTTCCCTGCCTCCCCCTGTCAGGCCTACAGCCCCTGACCCGGGGGGGGGGGGGACGCTTCACTCACAGCGAACTTGCACCCACAGAAGCCCCAGCAGGGCTCCCAGTTTCCTCTCCATGGCTCCTGTCCCCGTGCCTGGACGCCTTTCAGGTTCTGGATGTGGTCGAGTATCGTGCCCAAACTTGTGCTTACAGCGAAGGTTCTTTGAGCAACAAGTCACGTTTGAACATTTCCCAGGTGTGTTGAGAATGCACAGTAAGCAATACAGTGCCCCCTAGTGGATTGAAATAATCAATACAGGCGATTTCAGGCCAGCTGATTCTCAGCCTGCACACAAGCCCTTACAACTCTAAATTTTCTCAAGAAGGAAATCCGGGTGGTAAATTGAAATACCTGGATTAAACAGAAGTTTAAAAAAAGAAGCACTTTTAGGACTGGAAATGCAGCTCTGTGGAAGAATCCATGGCTTCAGGTCCTGGTTTCAATATCCAGCACCAAATAACAAGAGTAATGAAACACTACATAGAGTCCAGCATCTCTACTGACTCCGCCTACCAGCTCTGGCCCTTTGATCATTCATCGCCCTAACTCATCTTTCTTCTTTTCAGTTCGGAGATGATGTTAACAGGTGTCTCAGAGTCGATTTACAATCATATATCAAATGCTTGGAATAAGAGAAAATAGTGCATGTTCCATATAGCATTTTAGTTGATCTAAAATGGTACATCATTTGCATACTTTTATGTAACATCCTTTATAAACTTTATAGTGTATCCTGTAAGTCCTATGATATCACGAATAAAGCCCAGGGGAATCTTGAACTTTTGTGTGGATGTAGTTTAGTTTATTCAAGCTTGTCTTCATTGATCAACTCTTAAAATGTTTGCAGTTAATTAACAGTAGCACATAACACTCCACTAAACTGCTTAAAGGCATTCATTTTATTCAGGTTACCCTTGTTTCTCTAGAAAAGAGTCAAGAAGCAAGTGAAGGGATGACCCGTAGAGCCAGTAGATAGAAAGATCCCAGAGAAGCGGGTACCAGGGGAAAGGATTTGAGGAGAAAAAGAGTGAAATCACCTTCCAGTTTGTGTAGAAATGGCTTTTATTTTTATTATTTTATTTATGTATATACTGGATCTCTAATTTGTCAACTAATTTAATAAACTCTGAAATTAATGTCTTACGTATACCTGCTGCACAGAGTCCACTAACCCGCCATGAGTGAGTCGAAAGATAGTAAGTCAGCTAGAGAGAAAGTACCCAAAGAGCAGAAAGGGGATTCACAAGGAAATTGTGAAACAACACTATGTACACAAAATATGAATAGCGTTGCATATAGAAAAATATTAAATATACTCAAAAGTACATATATGTATGCATATATAATGTAATTCTGATCACAAGTACAGGAATGTACCATGCATTTTCCAAAATACTAAAAGGAAAATGAACATTTTTTAATGCAACGGTAGTGTAAAAGTAAACAAAAATCAAGACTACTTCAAACAACACCAAAAAATTAAAACTGAATCAAGACAGATGAGTAATCAAAAGAAATAATCAACTGGATCAAAATTAAAAATCATGTTACATACTGAAGTTACATACTAAACATGTACCATAGTTAGGTAAAATGTAGAATTACAAAGTGTAACTGTTTCTGATCTCTAATTTTCCTCACATGCCCCATCTTCAAAGCCCTCAGTGTAAGAGCTTTATGTGACTAACCCACAGCCAACAGAAAATTCAAAGTGCAAAAGCCAAAACCGCTTCCTTTACAGTCTCGAACCTGCCAGTTGTGACCATTCTATCCACTTCTGTTAAAGATGTACTGCAAGTTTGAACCAAGCTATTCAAAAAGACAAACAAAATAAAAACATTTTATAAGTAGGAAGAAAGTAAAATTATGCCAGTTTGAAGATGAAATTATCCAATACACAAAACTCCATGCTTTTGACTATTAGAATAGATACATCCAGTAATATTGCAGGGTCTGAAATCAGTGAATGAAGTCAGTAGCACATTTCTACTCTAATAACAAGAGTTTTTGAGGGACAAGTCACGAAGGGAACTCCATTCAAGAGTGAAGACAGAATACACTGCCAAACTCAGGACTCAAAGTATCCCTTTCAGAGTGACATTTTTCAATGTTTCGATCCTCGCAAGGAATTTAGTATGCACGGAACTCTCAGAACTAATACAATCCAAAAACTGAGAAATTCAAGTTTCTTGATCTATTTCTGTATCTTTAGCTTGACCCTTTCTGCTGAACTGCAGGCTGCAATATCTCAAACTTAACTTGGCACCACGGAACCCTGGTCCTCCCCTCTGTCTTGTGGGCCAGGCTGCATGTGGGTTGTAGAGGCCTGGAAGTGCAGTGCACTTGTTACACAGAAGTAGGTAGCTGCGTCCTCGGGATGGGCAGCTGTCATGTGTAGGAACAGACATTTGTACTTGTTACTCAAACACATGTTGAGTCTGTGGCTTTATTTCGCATCTATATTTGAAAGACTATGTAGAAGGAAGTGGAAACCTCTGCCAGGCTCTCGATTGTGCCATGGAAGAAGGAAGAAAAACTGTCACTGTAGATGAAGTTGACGACTGGACTGTCTTCTTCCTGGACACTGAGGAAAGAATGACCCTGGTCCACCAGCTTTCCTCTACTAATACTGGACAAAAGAAAGCTTACATAAGATTATCAGGCCATTACTCTGCAGACTTTGAATTTTTCTCCCTATGGTACTACCAGACAATTTAGAAATAAGCAGTATCCCTCTCAGGTTTGCAATGAACATTAATAAACATGTTTCCAAGAGGTTCACAAGTCATTATAGCTGCAACCACCAGCACAGGAACAGAGGTCCGCAACATCCTCAGTACTATCCCTCATTACTATTGGGCCCGAAATCTTCAGCCACAGAGATGCTTCTATGATTAGATTTTTCTTGCTTTCCTCCAAGGCACAATGGTTTTTAAAACGGCACAGGCTCCTGCTTCTGTCTGTAGTCTACTCTTTTGTAAGTCTACCACAAAGAACTTTCCGTGCTTTCTCCACCAACGAAGATGCTCAGCCATCTGAGCACAGATGCCTAACTTCTAAGCCAGCCCAGAGAATCAATAAGGTGACATGTGATCCCACGACAGAGGTCACCTTGATGTCAAGTGCTTGCTACATCACTTTCTTCTCCTCCAACTCATGAATTGCTTTCTCCCAAACTTGCTATTCCCAGGAAATGGGTGAATGGTCAAAATATGAATGCTACTTGAAAATGCTTAACCTGCTTATGCTTAAGAATGAACTTTTTTATTTTTTTCACGAAATTCATATATATTACCTAGAAAAACTGAGAACAAGAGTTCAAATACAATACATTTCATTATGTTCAATTTTTATAGCATTCTAAAAAATGGATCACCAGGTGCTGAAGAGTTAATAATTCAAAATTGTTATCATAATTTTATTAAGTGGATTATTTTTAACGACTGTGGTTTAAAAGTCCATTGGTAAACAAAATAAAACATACGATTTTCTCTGATAATGAACCTCATTCTACATAGGGTATGGAAGGAAGTCTCTATGATATTTTTACTTGGTGACACCGGACAAGACATTCAAACACACATATTTAATTTCATTTTCTTTAAGTAACTTTGTGTTATTAGTTAACTCTGGTCTAGGCATTGACATGCACCATCCCATTTGCTTCTCAAAATCACCACCAATAATATTATTAATATGCACATACAGGGCATGAGGAAACTAAGGATAAAAATAATTAAGTCATTATCCAATATTATTCAACTAATGAATAGTAGGTCAAAAACTATAATCCTCCTTTCTAGTGTCAGAAACCTTGCTGTAAGGCTCCATAAAAAGTGTTGCCACCTTGAAGACCTCCCATAAAAATGAAATGAAAACCTATGTCTCCTATCCAGGAGAATAACTTGCCTTTATTAGGCACATGGTCAAATCCACTTGGTGTATAAAATATTAAGCAACTGGGAACATGGTCTGAAATTGTAGTGAAGTCATAATAAAGTTTACAACATTATTCTGAGCTCTATTTTGCAATTTACATAGCAGATTTGATGAACTTTACTAGACACATAATCTATCATATTGCTTACTATTAATGAGAAATCTGTACATTTTAATTGGTATAGTGGAAATTGGAACTTACAGTATTTCATGGAAAAAATTACATTCAAATTTCCCTATAGTGCCTCGTTTTTCTCCATCAGTAAGTCTTGCTCTCATGTCTCAAGACATTTCTTTTTTACACTAAAAGACACAAAAGTGGACACAATTTCACTTAGCAGAGTAAAACCTCCCACCTTACACAACAAGGCCAAGTTTTATTCTCAAAGACCACCTAGTACCCCACGTCACTCCATGTGTTTTGTCATTTCAAGGTCAGTCATCTTCGTATGTGGCAGAACGATAGATCAACAACCCAGCCATTCCTCCTGAGTCATCTCTTCCTTGAAGTTCTGTCAAGTTCACTGCCCTTCACAGTTCAACCATGGCGAGTTCTACAATTAGTCACTGTCACAGTTTATCTCATGACCACTAGAGGGCAGCAAAGAGAACAGCATTGATAATCACAAAACACTAGACACTAGGAGGCAGCGCTTTAGTCAAGAACTCCTGTTTTGTACATACTAAGCGTTTTGGAGGCTGACCCTCCACGAAGGGAAATAGATTTAGATACAGGTTTTATACAGCCATAATATTTGAATAAAGATGTGAAGAAGTGCACAGATGAACCACACAGATTTGGGAGAAACCATTACAGATAAAGTAGGCAAAGGTAAAGAGCAAAGATCCAGATATGGAAACATGCTTAGAGTGTTTTAAGGACATCTTTTCTTCTAGCTGCTTATACTTCCCAGAACATTATTGTAGGACACACTAGATAAGACATTGGAATCATATTGCTGAAGTAAAGTTTTCATTGGTACCTGGTTCCTTGATGATTTTATTTTATTGATCCTTGGACAACTTTTATCTAAGTTTGTTGTAATTTTCTCCAGTTGCCACATGGATCTAGAATCTAATAACATCATCTTTCCCTGGGCAACACTCACTTGCTCTTGAGCCATTACTGTTCCATACCCTGAACCATGCACAATAGAAGCCTCTTGGATGCTGGACTGTGGATGACAATAATGACAGAGCACATCTTCAAAATTAGAAGTTACATCTCATTTCCCAAACATTAAAAAATGGAAACAATAAAAACTGTATCATAGGTCTTTGACACTTAAATTGGATAAAGAGTTAAAATGTGTAGTGCTGCGCCTTGTATATGGCAAGTTCAATAAACACAACTTTCACTTTTTCGGTAAAATCTGCCTTTCTTTCAGTGTCTAGGTCTGTGACTCATAACTGAATTTTCTCTTCACCATATGGGTTAAATGATGGAAGCTTCTAGAAATCTTACCAATCTCTTTCTCTGGAGGTCTTCATTAATTTTGCTGTCCTCCTAAGATCATTTCCTCCTGACTACAGTATCTCACTCAGGGCGCTAAAAACCATCCATGGAACACATAGATGAGCTTGCTATTTTAATTTTGCTAATGTGCAATGACACCAAGTCCATTTTTCTAAGCTTATTTGCTATTCTCACATATCTGAAATAGCTTAGTTTTCATAATTTTGACTAGTGGTTGCTGATTTTATGAACTTTTGATATGCGCTGCATTTGAGTCTTTTTTCAGAATTATCCATTGCAGCACCATATGCCTGTATGTGTGTCTGTAGTCTCAGCTACTTGACTGGGCCAGGAGGGTTCTGTGAGCCCAGAAGCTTAAGGACAGCCTGACGACAGTGAAACGGTATCTCTTAAAAATTATAATAGTGAGGGCTGGAGGGTTAGCTCAGTGGTTCTGGTGCCTGCCTCACAAACGCAAGGTCCTGAGTTCAATCCCCGGTAACCACATACAATGCTGGGCATGGAGACTCACGCCCACCAGCCATCAATACCACATAGCATAGTGCCAGGCGTGGTGGCTCACGCCTGTAATCCCAGCACTCGGGAGGCAGAGACAGGAGGATTGCTGAGTTCGAGGTTTGCCTGGTCTACATAGTGAGCTCAGAGCCAGACTGAACTACAAAGAGAGACCCTGTCTCAAAAAAAAAAAATTATAATAGTGAAAAAAATAGATAAATGATAGATGATAGAGAGAAAGAGAGAGATGATGATGATGATGATGATGATGATAGATAGATAGATAGATAGATAGATGATAGACAGACAGACAGACAGACAGACAGACAGACAGATAGATAGATAGATAGATAGATAATGTGGCCAAACCCTTCTTATTCTCTCTCTCTCTCTCTCTCTCTCTCTCTCTCTCTCTCTCTCTCTCTCTCTCTCTCTCTCTCTCCTGACAGACAAAAAGAGGCCATACCACTTTAAGAAACCAGAGCAACACACAGATGCAGGGGATGTAGGTGACTTAGGTGACGCAAACCAATCATACATTGCTAAATGCTGCTTCCGCCCTTGCGTCCAATCATATCCTGCCATGAACACTGTGTCCGCCCTCTCATCCAATCACACCCCAAGGTGCCCTATGTGAATGCAGGTCACCTCTGTGATATTGGTAATTAATAAAGATGGTCCCCAACCACGCAGAGCCAGGTTGCTATATTAATTCTGCATCATCACTCACCCTCCCAAGGCTGATGGATTATAGAGATGGCCCAGAAACCAGACCAGGCCGGATTACATAGATAGACCGACAGACAGGGAAATACAGATAGGTTCTTGGCAAATAGACTTTTCTACTCTTTGGATGGACTTTCTACATTTTTAAGACTCTTTTTTTTTTAAGGCCAGGCTGACTTCCCTTTACCTATTATGAATTCAGTTCTCCAGTCTCCACTACCCATGTAGCTGAAATTACATGTCAGCATGCATGACTTAAGTGATTTGTAGAAGTCCAACTTAAAATATATTTCACACACATAGAAAAATAGGAAAGACAGCATCAAGTTTTTTCGGAGTACTTTAAAGATGCTTTTTCCTTACTGCGTGCCACTGAGCTATTGCTCTTTATTGGAAGCCAAGCACTATCCTTAATATTGTTTCTCAGAACATGGTGTCTGAATTTTCTCTAGGTGTAGCAAAGATTTTATTTTTGTTGTTCTTATCCACTTAAA
>PVIC010027245.1:0-23975 GCA_004025085.1 Thryonomys swinderianus
CCATAGATTATACCTTTCCTGCTCATTGGCTGCTATGCTGTCCTCTAGGTCTGAGATTCGGCTCTCTGCTTCATTCATCCTACTGCGCAAGCTTTCGTTCTCCTTCATCATTCCCTGGAGCTCTGCTTGAAGCTGTTTAAAAGGTTCCATTGCTTCTGCTATCTTGGATCCTATCATCTTGCTGATCTCTTCTTTAATGATGTCTTTCCCTGTGGACAGTATTTCTGTTTTGATCTCAGAGATGAGTTCTGATTTCCCTTTTATTAGATCCACTTTAGTTATCAAGAGTCCTGGTGTTTGAGTTTCATTTTGCCCTATTTCCCTTTTCTCTGAATTTCCCTGTGGTGGTGATCTTTGTGTCTGGTTTTTTGTGTATTTTCTCCTTTCTACTCTTTCGTTGTTATTAATGTTCTTCTTTGTCTGATGACAGGGCAATGTTTGTTGCAGGTCTCTTTCTATTATCTGGGGCCCTTTGGATGTGGCACTTTCCTGGAGGATCCTCCTTGAATCTGTAATGACCCTTGAGAGTTCTCATTTTGACACATCATGGGAGGTATTTGAGCAGAACAATCACATCATGTTTGTTACCATAATGCAATAAATGCCAATATCAGTATTAAACACAGTAAATAAGATAAAAAGTTTTGTTAAATTCTATTCTGGAGACTTTGAACTTATGAGTTACCTCTATATCTATATGCCAGAATTTAGAATTAATCAGCAATGTGAATACAACATACAGATCGTAAATGTAGCCCCCGAACCCTTTTGGGATAAAAGGTCACTCAGGAATCAGTGAGGTAGAGAGACAGGAGGAGAATGAAATAGGGGTAGCAGATTTAGGAAGATCACCTATACCCTAGAACCTCGTATATGACAGCGGGTACTACACGATAAAAGGGCATATGTACAACAGTACCAACTGTATGCTATAAGACCGTTGGAGGCTTTGCACAGCTTCTTATAATAGTACATAAGAAGAAATAGGGCAGCCTAAGAATCTTTTACTTCTGGGTATTGCTTCTGACAGGAAGATAGGAGAGTGTGTGGGGACAAGAGGTGAATAGAGGGAACTAAGAGTAGATGGCAAAAATAGAAGGTAGATTTCCCCTTTTTTTTCTTTTATCTTGCCTGGTGTCTCAGTGCAGCTCCAGGAGCACACCTCCTGTGGAGCGACGCTGGAGATGGCTCCCGCTCCTCTAGGACCTGGGTCCTCACAATGCAGCTCCGGGGTGGGGTTGGGGCTGGGTGGAGGCACTCAACCCTCCGTGGTGTGGCAGGTGCCCAGGGTCCGTACCTGACTCCTCACTGCACAGTTCTGGGATACAGTGGGCCCGTGGGTGGGCTTCAGTCCCCCAGAGATGGACGGTGCCCGGCAGCCAAGTCCGCTCAGGTCCCGGGGTACAGTGGGCCAGTGGGTGGCATTCAGTCCCCTGGAAGACCGGTGGGCTGATTTTTAAAAACAATCCTTTATAGGGCCTGAGATTTAGTTCAGGGTTTCTGGCATCTGCTTCGCAAGCACAAGGTCCTGAGTTCGATCCCGGTAACCATATACAATTCTGGGCATGGTGACTCACGCCCACCAGCAATCAATACCGCATACCACAGTGCCAGCGTGGTGGCTTACGCCTGTAATCCTAGCACTTGGGAGGCAGAGACAAGAGGATTGCTTAGTTTGGGGCTTGCCTGGGCTACATAGTGAGCTCAGGGCCAGCCTGGACTATAAAGGCGACCCTGTCTCAAAAAAAAAAAATCCTTTATATATATTCTCTTTTTCTGAGAAGGAGCTGGTAAAATTATTTCCCCAACTTGTAGGTTGCCTTTTCAGTCTGTTGGTGGCTTCTCATGCTGTGCAGATTTGTAATAGGATGAGATCCCAGTTGTTGATTCTGATAGTTCCTGTGCTGCTGAGGTTTTATTCATAAAGTCTTTTCATATGCCATTGTCTCTGAGTCCTACCTAAACTATCTTTTAGTAAGTTTTGTATTTCTGTTTTAATATTTTGGTCTCTAATCCACTTTTATTTTAGTTTGGTGTCTGGTGAAACATGGATCTAGCTTTAATCTTTGGCAGGTTGAAATCTAGTTTTTCCAGCACCATTTATTAAAGAGGCTATCTTTGCTTCATTGAGGGTGATTGGCTCTTTTGTGAAAGATGAGGTGGCTTAGAAGGTCTGGAGTTGTTTGTGTGTCTTCTAGACTGTTTAATTGATCCACAAGTCTGTATGTTTGCCAGTACTATGCTGTTTTTAGTCACATGGCTTTGTATTATAGTTTCAAATTGGGGATTGTGATACCCTCTGCCATGTTCTTATTGCCTAGAATTGCTTTTGCTATTCTATGTCTCTTGTAATTTAAGATGAATTTTTGGATGATTTTTTTCTAGATCTGTGAAATATGCCAACTCAATTAGAATTGCATTGAATCTATATAGTAGTTTGGGGAGTATGGGCATTTTGACAATGTTGGTTCTTTGTGGAGAAGAAGGATGTCTTTACATTTTCTGATATCCTCTTTGTTCTCTTTTTTCAGAGTGCTATAGTTTTCAGCAAAAAGTTCTTTTACTTCCTTTGTTACACTGATTCCTAGATATTTTATTTTTGGGGTGCTATTATAAAAGGAATTGTTTCCTCTCTTTTTCTTTCAGTGAGTTTATTATTTGTGTTTAGGAAGACTATTGATTTTAGGGTGTTAACTGCATACCCAACTACTATACTGAACCTGGTGATTAAATATAACATTCTTTTTTTGGCTGAGTTATTAGGACCTTCAATATAGAGTACCATGTCATCAGCAAATAGTAACAGCTTAAATTCACCAGTGAAACCATCAGGACCAAACTTTTTTTTCTGGTAGGTTTTTAAATAGCTTTTAATTTCACTGATTATTATTGAGGTACTTAGCATTTTTATATCTTCTCTCAACTTTGGAAATTCATTTGTGTCTAGGCATCTGCCATTTTCTTCTGTGTTTTCAATCTTATTGGAATACAGCTTTTTGAAGCAGGTGTTGACTGTCCTCTGGATTTCTGATATATCTGTTTTGGTTACACTCTTTTAATTAATAATTGCATGGATTTGGGCCTTTTCTTTCCTTTTTTTGATAAGGTTGGCTAAACATTTATCAATTTTGTTTATTTTTTCAAAGAAATAACTCTTAGATTCATTGATTTTTTTGAGTCATTTCCTTAGTCTCTGTTGCATTTATTTCTCCTCTGATCTTTATAATTCCCTCACTTGTATGAGCTTTGAGTTTGTGTTGCTCTTCTTTTTGTAGGAGCTTTAGTTTCAGTGTTAGGTTATTATTTGAACACACTGTGTTTTCCTAAAGTGGCATTCACTGCTATGAATTTTGCTCATAGCACTCCTTTCATTGGGTCTCATAGATTCCTGTATATTGTATTTTTACCATTTAATTGTAGAAACTGACTAATTTCTTCTTTAATTTCAACTGTGACCCATTAGTTGTTCAGGAGAATGTTACTCAATTTCCACATATTTGTGAAGTTCTTGGGCTTTCTTTTGCTAATGGTCTCCAATTTCAAGGCATTGTAGTCCAACCATATACATATAATGAAGTTTTATGAACTAATATGTGGTCTGTTTTGAAGAATGACCCATGCGGAGCTGAGAAGAATGTATATTCTAATTTATTTTGTGGAGTAGAATCTCTGTAGACAACTAGTAAGTCCATTTGTTCAAAAGTTTGTTTCAGGGTGGAGCAGGTAAGTGGGCAGCTCCACCCTAAAGGAAATTTGGTGCGGGGATGTAATGAGGGGAAGGAATAAATATGATTCTGAAAGAAAATAAAAGAGCATAGGGTGTGGGGAGGTGTAGGTGGGTGGGGATATGGGTAAAAATGAGAATTGACTGTGTCATATATTGGTACAAATTTCCCAATGTTATGTGTGATTGTGAGATATACATAAATTGTACCAATAAAGAATTCAATTAAAAAATTTGTTTCAGGGCCAGAGATTTAGCTCAGTGGTTCTAACACGTGGCTGGTAAGCACAAGGTCCCTGGTTTGATCCCCATACCAAAATATTGTGCAAGGTGACTCATGCTAACCAGCAATCAGTTCCACATACCACAATGCAGGGTATGGTGGCTCACGCCTGTCATCCCAGCACTGGGGAGGCAGGAGGATTGCTGAGTTTGAGGATTGTCTGGGCTACCTAGTGAGCTCAGGGCCACCCCAAACTACAACATGAGACCCTGTCTCAAAAAACAAACAAACAAAAAAGTTTGGTTCAGTTCTAGTATTTTATTATTGATTTTTTGTGTGCTTGATCTATTTGTGACAGGAGGATGTTGAGGCTCCTCACTACTATTGTATTAGTACTTATTTGGCTTTTCTTTTTTAAAAAAATTAATTTATTGGTCCATTATATATACACATTACAATTATGCTCAGCATTGAGAATGTGTACGACATGACTTAATCCTCATTTTTCCCCTTACCCTACCTACCTTACAAACTCTCACTCCTATATACACAAGCTTTGTTTCCTTTTTTTTTTTACCATCAAGTTTTTTTCTTTCCACTCATTACTTACCCTGAAACCCCATTTCCCTTTGAATATTTACTATTTCAAAATATTTGGCTTTTCACGTCCATTAATATTTGTTTTAGGGGCTGGGGATTTAGTTCAAGTGCCAACCTTGGACACACAAGTGCCTGAGTTTGATCCCCGGTACCGCCAAAAAAAAAATTATATATATATATATAGTTGGGTGCACTTGCATTTGGTGCATATATATTTATTCTTGTCAGCTCTTCCTCTTGGATTAATTCCTGTACAAGAATGTAGGGGCCTTCTTCATTTCTCTTAATTTTTGTTTGAAATCTATTATTTTTCCTGCAAATAGGGTAGCCCCTCCTGCTTTTTGTGCAATTTCTTGTTGCATGGAGAATTATTTTCCATCCTTTAACTTTCAGTCTATGGCTTTCTCTCTGACTTAGATATGTTTCTTGAATGCAGCAAATTGTAGGATCTTGTCTCTCTATCCATTCTGTCAGGCTATTTCCTTCTTTTTTTTTTATAACTTCAGTTTCTTATACCATAGAAAATATATGATATTTGCACATCTGTGACCTATTTATTTCACTTATGATTATGTCCTGAATGTACAACCATTTGAGCATAAGTGATTCAATCTCATCTTTCCTTATGGCAGAGTAATACTTCATTTTATAAATAAAAAACACACATCTTCTACACTTGATCTTAGCCAAAAGGCCAAGAAGTGATAACAAACATCTTCTTCATCCAGTCTAAAACCAATGGGCATTTGGGTTGTTTCCAAGATTTAGCTATTACAAACTGAGCTGCAATAAACATGGGTGCACATACGTCACTGTGATAGGAATCTTGTAATTCTTTTGTGTATATCCCCAGCAGAGGAATAGCAGGGAGAGTCTATTTCTTTTAATTGGTGAATTAACATTATTAACATTGATGGTTTTAACTGATATGTGTTGACTTAAACTCGTCATGCTATTTTTCTGTAATTGGCTCTTTATTACTTTTCTGCTTGCCATTTAATTTCTTGTTTTGCATAGTGACTTCATTTTATTAGGCCTCATGGAGTTTTGAGCCTCACTGTCTTTTTCTAGTATATTGTTTGGATTTTTTGTAACACTGGCTTGGTATTCATGATATTTCTCAGGTTTTCTTTGTTGTGAAAATATTTTATTTCACCATTGATCTTGAAGAATAGTTTTGCATGCTACATCAATCTAGGTTGGAAATTGTTTTCTTTTAGGGCTTGAAATACTTTACTACAGATGCTACTTAACTTGAATATTTCTATTGAGAGCCCTGCTATAATTATGGTGGAGTTTCCTTTGCATGCTTCTTTCTTCTAACTGCTTTCAATATTTCATTCTTCTGTTGAGATTCTGGTATTGTGAGTATGATATTCCTAGATGTGGATTTTTTTTTGATCATGGTTAGTTGGAGTCCTGTATGCCTTACTTACCTGTATGTCAATTTTTGTTCTCTTTCTTTGTTGACTCTGATTACTCTTAAATTGTTGTTCTTTTCATCATCTAGTACCTGCTGGATGGATTTTGCAAGGTCCCTTACTATTTTTAAAAAATCTTTCCTTTCGTGGTCACTAATTGCAATCCTGTCTTTTATGTCTGAAATTCTGTCTTCAGATTCACTAGTTCTATTACATAAACTTTCGGTGGAGTTTTAATCTCATAAATCTCTGTTTGAATCTGTTTATTAGATGCCATTCATTTTCTATGCTGGGATTTCATCACATTCCTGAGGTCCTCTTTTTTTTTTTTTTTTTTTTTACATCTTTGTCAGTCACCCTGATCATCATATATGCTGTTATCTGAGACATTATTTCCAATTCATTTTTTTCCCATATCCTCTTTTGTTGCCTCTTCAGGCAGTCCAGGTGGTTGTGTTTCAGGGGTGGTTCATTTCTTTGGTCTATAATTTTCTCTTTGGGCATTGGAAATTCTGAGTTTGGGTCTTATTTGCATTTTTCTCATTTTTATAATTTTGCTATTAGTGTTTTTGGTTTAGTTTCTGGGTTAATGTCTGTAAACTGCTTGTTGCATGTATCTTTCTTGCTAATATTTAGAACCCTTAAGAAATGATTCTTTATGTGGTTGTGTTTCTGATAATCATTGGCCCTTATCATTGTGTGTAAGTCCAGCAGCGCCCAGCACTTACTACATAGATGCAGATTTTTGGCCTGGTTCTTGTGCAATGGCCCTGGGAGAAGTCAGTGTGTAATCGCTGTTTAGATGGGCCCGAGCCTCGCAGTGCAGGCTTTGCCCAGGTCCGGGTCCTCGCGCTGCTGTAGTAGTCGTCTTCGTAGCTCTTTTATTGGTTTTATTATTATTACCATTGCCAGTGGAGCCTTAATTCAGACAAGCACTTTATACTGCCTCACATAGGGAGAAGGTACTACATATGCAAGGAGCAGAATGCTTGGAGTATGAATGAATTAAAGTGACAAAAAATGAGATTTAGGTTTTATTGACAAAACTGGTTAGTTTCTAGTTAGATTTTGAAGCAAGTCAAATTTCGGTGTGTGAAGAATTTTTTTTTATTTGTGACGACGCTTGATCAGATCCTTATATGTCAAAAGACAAATTGCATTGAAGAATTTAAGTATTTAAAAAAATCCATTTGATACTGTTTTATTGGTTCTTATCTAGTTTAGATGTGAGAATTTTCTGCTGTTCATAGGAGATACTTTGTATTCTTTATGGCATGTAATTACTGGGGAAAACTTTGAAGTGATTTAAACAAAAAGAAATGATTTGCTTCATTCATCATCTCTCCTCTTACTAGTGCTGGGTTGAGACAGATAAAAAACTGATAAAGAACGACTGAGAAAGCTGATAACTCAATGTGGTTATTATTGATATTGCTACAATTTAGCTTAGTGCACTATCCTCCCATATCCAGACTCCAAATCCAATTTCAACACCTTAGAAGTCCCAAAACAATTCTATTGAATTGAATTGAAACAATTCTATTGAATTGTTTTTCCTCTCTTAAAATATGCTCTGATGCAAGTCCAGAGTCCAAGTGCATACCTCAGTTAGCAAACTTTTATACTGAACAGCAAATGATTACTTTGCTTTGAGAATGGGCGTAAAATTCTCAGGAGACAGTGTGGTGGCCAGAAAAGAATGATTGCTTCCTTTACTTTGTATACCAAGTGAGAACTCAGAAGACAATCCTGAGAAATGAGTGTCAGATGGTAATTGAAAATATGTACCTAGAGTCTATTCTAGCAGGAAGGTCTTTGAAATGGATACAGGCCAGAGCCCTGTCCCATGGTAACAGGAATACCTATTCTTCTCTAGTTGTCACTAGACCAACTGGTAATAAAAGTGAGCTTGACTCAGTAGAGAATGGTGGCTAGAAAGTGCTATGTTTTGTTTTCCAAAAAAACTAAAAACCAAACATGCTTAGACTGAGGGTAACATCTCTCTCGCTCATCTAGGACTAACCTGGTAGGATCCTCTGTTTGAAGGTTTTTGCAGGACAAAACTGCTGGCCCTGCCAGTTGAACAAGCTTTAGCTGAAAGCAAACTCACTGGCATGAAATGGATGATATAAAATTTGCTTGAACCAAAGCATATGTGTATTTTATTTTTAAGATCAGGTACTATACCTATGTTCTTGGATATTAATAATTTAAGAAAAAAGAAAGTAAGAGAACAGGCTCTAGTACCAGACTGCCTTGGTCTAAGACCCTTGGTCTAAGTCAGTATGTATGTATGTCAACATTACACTGAGTCTCTGGGGTTGAATCTCAGCTCTACCACTTACTCTTCATGGTAAGTGGACACTTTCCTGCATTCCCTGGAATTCTCTTTTATTTGTATGTGTAAAACATACAGTATAAAGTATTTAGGATTGTGGTAATTCACAAAATATACTTAAATGATATACTTTGGGGCCATTATCATTCTAAGTATACCACCTTTATTATTAGCAACACTATTATCATCATCATTATTGTGCCAGTTCCCCATGATTTTATTTTACAACTCTTTTACTATCATTTCGGACTTCTCTATTTTCCTTTCTAATTTATTTTTCAACCTAATATTTCCTATGGATTATCTATCACAGTGAAAATGATGGAGTAATCTAAGTGTTCCCATTAAGCTTTTGCTTTGGGGTTTAACATTCCAGAGTTAATATACTTTGGCTGACAAAGACCTAACACTGGAGATTACTTTATACCTTGCACTATGATATAAGTACTTGCACTGTTCTTAGTTTGCAAGTGGTGTAAAGATTTTAGAGAAGCTAAAACATACACAGAAGGTTATGTAGTTAAAAGTACTGGTGGGGCCAGAGATTTAGCTCAGTGGTTCCAGCACCTGCCTAGCAAGTGCAAGGTCCCTGGTTTGATCCACGTAACCACATACAACAATACTGGGCATGGTGGCTCACCCCCAGTGGCAATCAGTACCACACACTGCAAATGTCAGGCTTAGTGGTTCAAGCCTATAATTGTAGCACTCAGGAGGTAGAGGCAGGAGTATTGTTGAGTTCAAGGCTTGCCTGGGCTTCATAGTGAGCTCAGGGCTAGCCTGAGCTATAAAGTAAGACCTTGTCTTAAAAAAAAGAAACTCCTGATGGATCTCAGTTATGAAAGTAGACCTATTACAGAGAGAAAGTTTACATACGGTCATGAAACAGAGCTGAAAGTAGCAAGCACAATGCATTGAAGATGAAAAGATCAGTGAAATGTGATGGTAGAACTTGCAGAGCTGTCCTGAGGATGTTGATGCCATCTAGGCTGTTGGGAGATCTATGAATAGAGCCTGGGGAAGAAGAGACCGTGAGTCAAGGCATAGAGCCTTCTTAACTGTGGGGTGAGGTATGAAGCTGGGTTGTGGCAGTATAAGTGCTATCACTTGTTACTATTGCTACCACAATCACAGTAACAACAGACTGGTACTTATGGAATCTCTGTTAATAGATGTGGAACTTTTGAAAAGAATTTTCTCAGATTTTTACAGTGATCTTTTGAAGAAATCCTGCTGTTATTCTTATTTTATAGATGAGTTAACTCAGTTTTGTAAAAATTTTGTAAGTTAGCCAAGTTCACCCAGTTGCTCTTTCAAGTCAACCACCTGTGCTTCCATCCACCTCCCTTCTGTTCACCCATCAGTGTAACAGAATTGTATATCTTCTAGATGTTAAGTTCTGGAGTTATAAAAGTGTTCTTATCCTCGGTAGAAGTCCCTACTCTTGGTAGAAATCCCAGGTCCTACCCTTGAGTCTGATATAGGAAAAATCGAAGAAAGAGAAGAAAGAGGGAAAGGGGAAGGAAGAGATGGGAGAAAAATCAATCTTGGAAAGAAAGCTAGAGGTAGAGTTGGTGAGAGCTAAGGTGGAATCTTGATTTAATTATTTGTAAGATGAGACTGCTGTATTGCATGATATTTGATATTCCTGCCAATTCCACTTCTGCAATTTTGAATAAGTAATGAACAAAAACCAAAACTATATACAGACTGATGTTATAAAAGTTGAACCTGTTTAACTGTCATTTGTATAAGACCCATCTATTTTCTCAGTACTTAGCAAACAAGTACATTTAGCAGTTGAGTTCACTGTGAGGCACCTGGGCACAATTTTGGAGGGGAGATTGAGATTTGATGTTGGTGAAGCGCGTACAGTTCACATGTGCATTGCAGGTGTGTGACATAACTTCCCATGACTGATGTGAATGCTGGAAGCAGTGGCAGGAGACTGATGGCCTGCCTTTAACCCTTTCCAGTCAACCCATCTTTTGAGCAGATGTTGACCACACCTTCTTGTACCTCCTCTCTCAATAAGCCTGGAGATGAGCCAGCATTTGCTGATGCAGACCTCGGCGTGAGATTGCGCAGCCTTTCCAGGAAATCACACTGACACTAATGCCCAGGGACAGGAAAGCAAAGCACGTCCTTTAGTGTTCTAGGTGATGCACTGGTGGGCAAGCCACTCCTATTTTCTTGTTTAGGTTACAGTCAGACTGTTTGAGATACTGTAATTTGAAAAACTGAGGGAGATGGGAGTGGATTTAGACTTCCTTTTTAGAAGGAAGCTCTGTTAAACTTCAGAGGGTGGGTTGTAGTTTAGCAGCAGACTGGGTTTGAACCCTAGCATCAAGAAACAAAAAGAAACAATGGCCCAAGTCACAAGTATGTATTACACTGAAGAAAAGAATAGTTCTCTGCTTTATCCAGAGTGGGGTTTCCACTGACAAGTATGGAACAAGCCTAGCCAGAAGAAAATATGCCAGCAATGTACCATCACACCCACACTTTTGCTAAAATAGATTATGCTTTTCATCTCTGTACATTTTGCAGTGTGGCATCAGATATTGTCTGCAACATCTAAGCAGTTCAGGAACTGTTAGGAATTAGCTAGAGAGTTTTATACTGCCCACGTTACATATTTTCTTTTACTATGTGGGTGCATGTACGTAAAGTATACATCAGAATACATGTTGTAAATTTTACATGAATAGAAATATTAATAATTAAAAGTAGCCTGTATATGAAAGTTTTCCATAATTTATATAACTTTTAGTTTAGATCACATTCTAGAAGTTTTACTGATACTTCTTAATTCTAGACATTTATAGTGTTTGAGACACTGCTGCTGGTTTTGTTCTTGCACTTTATTTCTTGAGACGTGGATAAGAGTGGAAAAGGCAGAGCCTTGTTTATGAGCTTCTGAGAACTCAGTATCCTTTTATCATTATTTCTGGTATCTCAAACATTGCTTTGAACAGTCAGGGAAAAATTATGAAGACAGACCCAGTGAAAAAAATGAATGATAATATTCTAGGCTCATTTTTCTTTCTTGTACTCTCAGAATTCGTGCTGTTCAAATTGCACTACTTATGAACTATATTTGAATCCAACTTTAGTTCCCCTGCAGCTGCATGTCCTGGTTATTTTCCTTGAATTCTGGCTCTTTGATGTTTTCTGGCGTTATAATATTGTAAGAATTTAGATTCTGTCTGCAGTTCTTAAAAAGCCTTAGACATTTCTGATTGAGTAGTACTATTCACATCAAGTTTGAAACTAAACCTTTACTACTTTGCCTTTGCCAGGTGTTGGGATTTGTGATAGTGGGGATTATTTTTTAATAAAATGAAAGTTTGCTTATTTTTCAAGTTTTTAGATGAAATAGGATTATGTCTTTTAATTTTCAGAGCTTTAGAGACTGTAGAGACAGGATGATAATAACTAGGACACAAAAATGTTTAAACACAATTTAATTTCACAGTATTTAACTAGAATCTAATTCAATGGAAGTTTAGGTGACAACTTCAGTCTTCTAGTTTGAGTCATCCATTTTTCTGCTTCATATGATACAGGTCATAAGGATTAGTTTTAGAAAAAATTTTGAAAGGAAATGCTTCATGGAAGTCTATCTTTTAATACCTTACAATCACATCTACTCTTGCAGTGCCTTTTTATGAGAGGTAGAAAGCAACTCCGATGTCAGGTCTCTTACATAGCTGAGATAAGTTGTATCTGGATACATGGCTGATGTGAAATTGACTGGCAAGTCTACCTTAGGAAGCTCAGAAGCCAACTGGAGATCCTGTTGCAACCACACTCAGACATATAATCAAAACCAGGTTATCTTTTCTAAATCAGAAAATTAAAAATGACACACACTGGCTCTGTGGAGGGGCTTGGGTCTCCTGTGCTAGCAGTGGTTAATTCATAATCATTTCTGAGAGGGGCTGAAGCACTGCAGACTTTTAACTATATTTCATGTTTTTGTTGTCTCCTAGATGTTTTTAAAGTGATGAAAATTAAATTAAAAGCACTCCAAAATGTACAATTTGTTAATTATTTTTTAAAACTGTTTGAAACAATAGATTCACATGTAATTGTAAGAAATAATATGGAAAGCCTCCTCATTTTCAGTGAACTTGTGTGCATATTAAATTTACTGACTCTTATTACATGTGTTAAATCATGTGAATGCCATCTCAGAACAGTTAGAGGGATCCTCCCTTGCTATTTATTTTTGATATTTAAGGTATTCTTTTACTAATTTGAATCATTTTTCAGAAGGCTACAGTATATTTAAACTTGTTTTGGAAGATTTTTACCAAGTGCCTTAAAGAAACAGAAATGAGCCTTTTTCCTCATTCCAGGGAGCAGGTGGATAGAGCTGTGGGGGCTCATATTCTGCACAACAGCCTGGGAATACAAGCACCAGACAACTACCTGCTTCAGGAAGAAACATTTGCTGAGCAGAGAGAAGAGAAAGATTTTAACCTAGAGTAAAGAATGAAAGCAGGATTTTAAAGACACAGGTTAGTAGGCCTTTTGCACAGCTTTAAAAATTATAGCATCAGATTCTTTTGGGTTAAAAAAATGCAATAAGCAATGTCAGCAACAATTTTTTTAAAAAAATTGTTACTGATCTGTGTGCTGTGAAAAAAAAAAGAGCTTTATTCCTCTGGGAAAACAATAAAAATTATTTGCCCCAGTATCAAATTTAGGACCACTTACCAAAATGGCTAGCTTGGCAGAGGCTGCTGCTTGGCTGAGAGCTCAATTGTGGGATTTGCTTGAAACTCAGCATGGACTCTCCTCATAGACAATAGACATTTGTGTTCACACATTGGAAACTTACACAAACAAGGACAATTTCATACTGTTTCTTGAAATCATAAAACATGTATAGTTTTAACCTAAGGGGTTTTGGATTACTCTTAAAGTATTTTTTTACACTACCCTATTTCTAAAATGCTTAAGACCATATATAAAGTTAATAGTAGAAAATTTTTGAAAAGTCAATCATACAAGCTGAACATTGGATATGTTCCTCTTTTGTTGATTTGGAATTGAAGAAACTCCCTTTTTCAGAAGAAAAAATGTTGGCTTATTTATTATATAATTAAAATTCTTTTCAGTAATAGTAGTGATGTACCGTACACATTAATATATTACATAAACTCACCTTTTGGGACACTGCTATTGGACTCCTTTTAGTATTGCCATTTCATGGTTCAGCTGGAGTAGGATTTATCTCTGAAATTCTGGAATATACTGCTAGATCTAGATGCTTCAAGACCAGGAAAATGGAGGAAATTTAAATACACCCAGTAGGATGTTATTTCCTTAAGTTATGGTAGAATGACTAAAGGGCATGAACTCAATGCTGCAGGACCTGGTGCTTTCACTTCTGTTGTGCCAATTTCCTAAGCTTGACTCATGTGCTTTTCCACCACAGACCTCCCAGCCCCTGTGGTAGGCTTGCCCATCCCTGTTACCTTCAGCAGAGGGTTGACCAATGATTGCTTCCTTCTGATCTAGAGTGGGTTGGGTTCATCCCTGGGTATGAGGTCTGTACCCCCCTAATTGTTGAGTTCTTTTTTGAGGGTTTCCAAAGGCCTGGAACTTGCCTTCCTGGAATGAACCCAACTGGAACACTTTACTCTTTTTCTTCACATTGGCCTATTTCTACAAACTGTGTTTCTGTCTGACCACTACTTCTTAATGCCAATCCAAAGTGCTCAGAATTGCAGTTCCCTAGTTTGTCTTTCTGTTATTCTTACCTGATATCGGGGCATTGTTTTGCATTCGATCTGGGAGCATTTTTTACTGATACATTTGCTCTTAAATCATGTAATGCCACTTTCTCATTCTGTCTTTGATTTTGAACATTTTAAATAAAGAACTTTTTCGAAGCCAAAAAAAAAACATGTAAAACAAAATTCCCCTTGAAAAATGATTATCTTCAGAGAATGAAAACGTTATGTGTATGTGTGATTTTTGCATGTGATAGAAAAGTGCTTATTTCTATAGAAGTTTGGTTAAAGCTTCAAAAGGTGCACAATGTTCTGAGTTTAGGTATTGGTCTTGTAGAAGCCTGTAAACCTTACACCAAGTATCTTTGACTTAACACTCTTAATCTTCAGATGAGTGACCAGGAGTAAGTGTGTCTTGATCATGTACTTAGGTTTTTGCATTTAGCTTTCTGTTCCCAAAGATTGGGTTATTTGCTGTTGTAATAAGCAAAAGAGTGTAGACTTTTTGTTGGTATTAATATTCACTTAGTTACTTGGTTTTTCTCTGTCTCTGACATCTTTGGCTTTGAGTTTGGTTTGATTCTGACTTTTCCCTATATCTGCCTATTTGGTCTGTACACTCACATTCATGTAATCGTTTTCCTGTATTCTCTATAGTTACTCCAGTTCATAGTGGAACACTACTCAGAATGATTGTGAGTAAAAAGATGACCTCACATGGGTGCAAAATTTATCTGGATAAAACCATGCATTAGTTAGTTTAAAAATTCATTGATGGGTGATGTGTATCCTCGGCATTATATGTGTGTATGGGGTTGGGGATTTAGCTCAGTGGTGCTATCCTGCCTCACAAGTGCAAGCTCCTGAGTTTGATCCCTACTACTGAAAAAAAAGAAAGAAAATAAACTAGTAGGGCTTGGAATACAACTCAGTGGCACTGCTGTGCCTAACTCACAAACACAAAGTCCTGAGTTCAATTCCCCTACCGAAAAGAAAAAAAAACATGTTTTAATATTAACAAAATGGCTAAGTTTTGAATTTAGATTTAGATGAACATAGATGAGTAATTCCAAGCATTGGCCTTGAGTGCTATTGAACTAGCAGGGAGCAGTGAAGGCAAGTTATGCCTGAAAATGTTTGTTTAATAGTTTAAACTTGAGTCAGTCTATTAAAATGGAATTTGCTTGTAATTTACCCTAATAAGGTATACTTAGAGCCTGAGTATCCTGAGTAGCCTTATTTAATGAGTTCCCTTGAACTGCCTGTGTATGAGGCTTGAAGTTTACCAAATAGCAATTTGTGCTACTGAAAAGGAGATCTGAGTTTGAGCTGGGATGCTGCTTTTATGCATATTATTATGATAGCATTGTCAAAAAGTGGTCTGTGGACTGTGACAGAATTAAAAGAAGACTATGCTGATTGAAAACAATATGTAAGCAATATTATAACCTGAAGGCAAGATCAAAAGAATTAAAGCATTTTTCTCTAGATATCTGTTTGTATATCCATATATCACCACAAAAGAGAAATATACTATGCTATATATACATCTATATGCTTTACATATACATATTGGTGGATATATATATTAAATTTTTATGGATATATATATATCCATATGTGTGCATATTGATACATGTATATTAAAGGCACCAGGCAGAGCAATATAAATTAGTGGTTCTGAGTGTGAAGAAGGAAGTGATTTAGACCATGAAACTTAATGTCACACAGATAAGGAGTGAATTACCCTCTGCCATGTATGAACTACCATGACCTTAATTTACCTTAGTAGGTCTCAGTTTTCTGATTTGGGTTTGGATGATACTGGAGAAGGTAAAAGGACTTGGCATGTATTAAAACTCTATAAATGATACCTGTCATCATACTGACATTTTATCAGTGCAATAATTGGTGATCTACGCTTGGCAAGAATTTAAAAATTGTTATAGACCCAGTTGTATTCCACAAACTGCATGACTGATTAGCCATAATTAATTTTTCCTTTCATAGTACCTAAGTTACTCTTGCTTAGAAGGTCAGGGAACAAAGGCAGATATGTATAGATTTTTTTCTTTTCCTATTAAGACTCTTGTAAAATACAAAAAAAAAGTTGGAATACAACCTAATGAGAAACTACAGCATATATTTATCATTTGGAGGTAATATCCAATTAATTTTGAATGATTATGTTTTATTTAGAACTGAAGAACAGGCTAGACTGTATTTTTTTTTTTGAGACAGGGTCTCGCTTTGTAGTTCAGGCTGGCACTGAGCTCACTATGTAACCCAGGCAAGCCTGGAACTCAGCAATCCTCCTATCTCTGCCTCCCGAGTGCTGGAATTACAGGCATGAGCCACCATGTCCGGCACTGTTAGGCTGTATTTTTAAAATTGATTTTATTGGTATATTTTATATACACATCATGATCACACTTGACATTCAGAATTTGTACCAGTATATGAAATAGCTTAATTCTCATTTTTTCCCATTTCTTTGCCCACCTTACATTGGCTGTATTTTTAATTGAATTATTTATTGGTACATTTTATATACAGCTCACAATCAATCAACATTGGGGAATTTGTACCAGTATATGACATGAGTTAATTCTCATTTTTACCTATCTCCCTACCCACCCCACAACCCCCAACCCCTATATACAGTGCTTTCTTTTTCTTTTCAAATCATATGTATTCATTCCTCTCATTTTTTCCATTGGCTGTATTTTTGTTTTATAATTCTAAACTGAATGGGGGGGTCAGTTCACTAGTTTTAATCTATATTATTTAATTCACACTTGAAGGGTTATGTTACCTAAATCATATTATATTTGAGTTGTTTCTCATATCAGGTATAAATTGAGAAACAAATACTTCTGAATCTTGATATATAAGGCAACATCCATCTAATGGAAGAATATCCCAGAGAAAGGATTAAAATTGAAAATCTTACAGGAAATCATCCCTATCTGGCTTCGTGCAGAAAGCTTATGTTCTTAATGGAACATTTGAATAAAAGCAGGAAAACAAAATTTCTTTCTGAGAGGATAAAATAGCCACAGCAGCCAGTTCTAATAGTGGATATTATGACCAATATGGCACAGTAGCCAGACCACAAGAGAGCCAAGAATGTTCAACTGGGAATAAGGAAGGATAGTTCTGTTTCACTCTATCCTTTTCCTCTTACTTTCTCCCATCCAGATGTGAGGTCTCAGATCAAAATTCTACTTCTGTTATCCCGTATATGAACCGAATGAGACTCAATAGCTCCATTATGCATTATTTTCTCAACATCTGTTAGCCAGTATTCCTGAACTGAACTTAAAGCTTTCTCCCTTGCTGTTAAAGTCCTATTCATTCGCAATCTTTCATAACCCAATAAAAAGATACTTTTTCGCAGTTCAAGTTTAGGTTACTTGTTTGCTTGCCTGAGGCCAAATGTGTAGACAAGGTGAGTGGTCAGGGAAATGTTAACAGGTTACTTTAGACTCTGGATTCATAATAATCACCTAAAAACACTAGATGGCACAGGAGAGGTATAAACCAACCAAGAAGAACAAGCTCTCTAATTTTGCTTTAAAATAATTCTCAGGGTTTTAAAAAAACAGAATTTTAGGTTGCTTTTATATGTTCTTTTCTATTAATTTTTCTATTATTTTGAGCTTTAACTTAGAACTTTTCAGAACTGGGTAATGTAAGGTAAAATTGTAACACTGTTAGGCTTAGTTACAGAAACTTTACTCCTACACATGGAAATTACATGGACTAATCAACAGTTTGCTATTGAGAATTTTCTCAAATTTAATACAGCAAAATTATAAAAAGGAAGCTTACAGCTGACTATGGGTTGAAATAAAATATTGATGCAGAGAAAGCTGACAATTATCAAAGGGAGAATAGGATGTGTTTTATACTATACACGAATATGGATTATTTGAATTAAAACAGTTCTTAGAACAGTTAGCAATAATTTCAGACATCAAAGGGGTTTTATTATTTTGTGTTTAAAACTTTTCATGGGCTGAGCTCACTGGAGCAAAATATCATATTCTCATTGGTGATATGGGGAAAATTGAAAGTACCTGGGAGAGTTGTTTTCAGAGTTAGAAACAATGCATGTCAATGTATATACATTTGATAATTTCTGGCAGAGTGATGAGCTTATTGTTGAATTAGCCCATTAAGAAATACACAGAGAGTGCCGGGCGTGGTGGCTCATGCCTGTCATCCCAGCACTCGGGAGGCAGAGACAGGAGGATTGCTGAGTTCGAGGCTTGCCTGGGCTACATAGTGAACTCAGAGCTAGCCTGAACTACAAAGCGAGACCCTGTCTCAAAAAAAAAAAAAAAAAAAAGAAATACACAGAGTAACTAGAAATGTAGAATCCCAATATTGTTTCAAGTCAAAATTTTAAAAAAATGGATATTTCTGATAGTCATCTATAAAGATTAATATGCATTTACCTTAAACTTTAAAAAACTTTGCAGGATATTGTTGCATAATATATAATAAAATCACATGTATAATAAAATTAAAGTTTTACTTATAGCTGAAATCACAGTTATTAAACATGTTGAGTAGAAACATTCTGTACTAGAAAGGGTATGAGTTCATATTTCTAAAGATATGAATTCAAATTATAGTTTCACCAGTGATTAATCAGGTAGTTTTGAACACTTAATTTCCCAGGTGTTATTTTTCTTAAAAGAGAAAAAGCAGAACCCCAAAGTAGACTCTCCTGAGAAAGATGACCATGGAACGAACATAATAGATATCCATAAAAAATGGAGTTGGGGAAAGCACAAGGATGAATTATACTTGTAAGGGCAATTTGAATGAGATCACAGTAGGATGTTTGTTTGCATGCAGAGATGGGGACAGAACCAAGGGATATTGTACCACCGAACTACAGACCAGCCCTTTTAATTTCATTTTTAAATTTTAAGACAAGATCTTACCAAGTTTTCCACACTGACTTAACCTTGCAATTCACCTGCCTCAGTTTTGTGTGTAATTCGGATTTGAGATATGTACCCATCATGCCAGCCAGCAGTTTTAATCCTGAATACCTTTAGTTGAAATTTTTCTTCCCTAGCTACATATTCTACATATTCTATCATTTCTTACTATCTGGGGGAAGATAGAAAAAAGGTCAAAAGCTATAGATCTCAGTGAGGTTAAGTAATAAATATTCTAACATTAGGAGACAAAGAAGGGAAGGCCATTTGATAGTCTAACAGAATTTGATATTAATCTATGTTAGAATTGTTCTTTGACTATTGATGGAGACTAGTATGTACAGGGCTATTCTGTAGTTAGAAGTCAAGACTTTGGGAATTTGTGGAACAGTGCGATATGAACTGAAGCAGGCAACTGAACTCTCAAATAGTAGCCTAGAAGAAATTTTGGGGAAATGAAAGAATAATAGATTCAGTTATATGTAGTTTAAAATACTCCGGCATCAGCAGTGTTGGATGTATACATATGTGCTTAGTTTTAATCTGTGGAGTGCCAGTGGGTTATGTTTAGTTAAAATTTAAAATAACCAAATATGGAATACACATGCTGGGAGGGGGGCACTTGGCTAGCACTTGAAAGGCTCTGAGCAAAACCCCACACTTTGGAGGTGTCTAATCCAAGCTTTCAGTTCTCTTCATCTCAGATCAACACCAGATGGCATGATAATTAGTGCATTGGATGTAGTAATGCTTTTTCATTGGCAAAGTTGGTTATGTTCAAGATGTGGATCTCGGATTGGCTAGATATTCTGATCTTAGGCTCCTGCACAGACAGAGTTTCCGAATATAGTGAATTAGATAGCCTATATCCTTGAGCGATTGCCTTTCAATGTAGGGCCCCAATTCCACCTAGTATAAGTGTGCTCACCAAAGCATTTTACAGCCATATTCCTAGTATGGTAGCTAAATGCTGCCGCAATGATACTGTCTTTTCTGTCTTGTATTTACTTTTTATACAGATTGCTGTTACATACCTAAAATTATAGGAAGCCATTGCTTTACTGAGGATATATATCTAGTTGCATTTATATTTTGTGAGCTCTTACTGTTAAAACGTTTGTGTTTAGGTATCACAGAATGTAATCTGAACTTTGATTTCAAACATTATTCACTCAGCAATGCTGAAGATGAGGCGATCAATTAAAGTAAGCAATATCTCTTCTCATGTTAAGATTGGTCAGTTTCCAAACTAGGACATTTTTACTTAATCTCATATACATTTTTCTTAATTGGACATGATAAATATGCCTATCTCTTCATGGGTATTTAAGAAAAAATCAACAAATTAATGAGTGAGCTTTAATTTCCTTATATAACCATATAATTATAAAAATAATATTCACCTAATGATTAATAAGAATTAATATTTTCTGAACATTATTGAGAATTTACTCATAAACATTAACATTTAATTCAGGTACCTCTTTGTGAAGTAGGTAATACTGTTATCTCTATTTTCCAGTTGAGACAGTTGAAGCATAGTGAAGATATGTAACATGTCATATAATTCAAGGTCATACAATTAGTAAAAATAGACCTAAGATGAGAAACTTAGGAAAGAGGTCTGACGCTCAAGAGCATGTGGACCTGCGTGTGTGTGTGTGTGTGTGTGTGTCTGTGTGTGTTGGTGGAGATTGAACCCATATCTCCTTGGATATTCTAAGCAAGTACTTTTACACTGAACTGAGAACATGATCATACATACAACCCTGTATTAGCTTTCAAGGTTAAGTGAGATAATTTATGTAATAAATACCTACTAAAACATCTATCACTCTGAAATAATGGTTGAAGTGATTATGGAATGATCCAATATTCATATATTTCTGTGTATTACTTTATAATAATGTACATGCTTTGATGAATTAATCACACCTTTCATCTATTATATGTGTGTCTGGCACTACAAAATGTTAGAAAGAAATTTAACAAAGAATAGATACTTATAGTTTAGTGTGTATATAGCTGTAAATGCTAAAGTATATGGTATCATGAATGTGTTACGTCTGTGTTTTACTTTGGTTTTATTATTTTTAAAAGTTCAAGAAATTTATCCTTGATCATGGTATTTCCACAATTGAAATTTTTTTTCAAGTTTTTTTAAAATTGAATTCTTTATTGGTACAATTTATATGCATCTCACATTCACATATAATATTGGGGAATTTGACCAGTATATGACACAAGTTAATTCTCATTTTTACCCATATCCCTACCCATCCACACCTCCCCACCCTCTATATACATACTCTTTTCTTTTCTTTCTGAATCATATTTATTCCTTCCCCTCATTACATTCCCACACCAAATTTCCTATGGAAACTTTCCATTCTATAAAAACTGTCATACATTCTAGAGCTCATTTCCATCTACAGGTGTTCATATCAAAGAGAAGATCCGGTATTTGCCTATCTGTGATCTATTTATTTCACTTATTAGTATATCCTCCAGATGTCTCCATTTGCACATAAATGATTCGATCTTGTCATTCTTTATGGCAGAATAACACTCTATTTTATTTAAAAAAAAACAAACAAAAAAACCATCATTTTATCCAGTCACCAGTTGATGGGCATTAGGGTTGTTTCCAAGATTGAGCTATCACAAACTGAGCTGCTATGAACAAGGGTGGATATCAGTCTTTCCGATATGATTTTTTAAAATTCTTTTGGGTATGTTCCTAGCAGGGGGATAGCTGGGTTAAATGGGACCCCTAGTCCTAGTTTTCTGACAAATCTCCACACAGATCTTCACAATGGTTGTACAAGTCTACAATCCCACCAACAGTGGAAAAGGGTTCCTCTCTCCCCACAGCCATGCCAGCATTTAGTGCTGGCTGATTTTGTTATAGCGGCCATTCTTTGTGGAGTGAGATGAAATCTCAGTGTTGTTTTTCATTTGCATCTCTCGAATGACCAGTGATGTTGAGCATTTCTTCATATGCTTCTTAGCTGCTTTGACTTCTGCCTCTGAGAAGTGTCAGTTCATTTCAGATGCCCATTTTTGAATTGGGTCCTTAAACCTGGGGAGGCTGTTCTGTTTGAGTTATTTATATATTGTAGATAATAGCCCTTTGTCTGATAAACAGCTAGTAAATATTTGTTCCCATGTTGTTGGTTGTCTTCTGGCAGTGCCAGTGACTTCTTTTGCTGTGCAGAAACTTTTCAGTAGGATGAGATCCCATTTGTTGATTCTTTCTGCTATGTGCTATAGAGGTTTTATTCATAAAGTCTCTGCCTAAGGCAATGTCTCCAAAAGTTTTACCTAATCTGTTTTCCAGCAGGCTTATTGTTTCTGTTTTAATGTTTAAGTCTCATACCCATTGTAAGTTTAGTTTTGTGCATTGTGAAAGAGGTAGGTCTAACTAGCTTTTGGCAGGTTAAAGCTCAGTTTTTCCAGCACCATTTATTAAAGAGGCTGTCTTTCCTCCATTGGGGATGTTTGCCTCCTTTGTCAAAGATAAGGTGGCTTAGAGTATCCGGGGTTGTTTCTGCATCTTCTAATCTATTCCACTGGTCCTTGGGTCTGTTACTTTGCCAGTGCCATGCAGTTTTCATCACAGTGGCTTTATAGTAGAGTTTTAAATTGGACATTGTATTACCCCCTGCCATGTAATGGTTGCTTAGAATTGCTTTTGCTATTCTAGGTTTTTTGTGTTTCCAGAGGAATTTTTGTATTATTTTCTCTAGCTCTGTGAAATATACAATTGGAATTGCATTGAATCTGTAAAGTAATTATGGGAGTATAGCCATTTTGATGATATTGGTTCTCCCTACCCAGGAATAAGGGATAGCTTTCCACTTTCTGATTTCCCTTTCTATCTCATTTTTCAGAGTCCTATAGTTTTCAGAGTAGAGGTCTTTCACTTCCTTTGTTAGACTGATTCCTAGATGTTTCATTTTTCTGGGTGCTACTGTGAAAGGGATTGACTCCCCAATTTCTCTTTCAGTGAGTCTGTTGTTTGTATAGACAAAGGCTGTTGATTTTTGAGCATTGACCCTGAATCCAGCAACACTACCAAAACTGGTAATTAAGTCTAGCAGTCTTTTGCTTGAGATTTTAGGATCCTCTAGATAGAGTATTATATCATCAGAAAATAATGACAGTTTAACTTCTTCCTTTCCTATCTTTATTCCTTTTATATCTTTGTCCTGCATGATTGTTATGGCTACTGTTTTCAGCAATATATTGAACAAGAGTGGTGACAGCGGGCATCCTTGCCTTGTTCCTGACCTTAGTGTAAAAGGTTTCATTTTTTGCCCATTGAGTATGATGCTGGCTGTTGGTTTCTCATAAATACCTTGTATTAAATTGAGATAAAGTCCACCGATTCTGATTCTCTGTAGGATTTTGATCATAAATGGGTGTTGGATTTTATCAAATGCTTTTTCTGTGTCTATTGAGTAATCATATGGTTTTTGTCCTTGAGTCTGTTAATATAGTGTATTACATTGATTGATTTATGTATGTTGAACCAGCCTTGCATCCCTGGGATAAATCCAACTTGATCAGGGTGTTTGATTTTCTTGATAACTATCTGCTTTCTGTTTGCCAGTATCATATTGAGGCTTTTTGCATCAATGTTTATTAGAGAGATTGGCCTGCAGTTTTCTTTTTTGGTGGGATCTTTCCCTGCCTTTGGAATCAAGGGGATGGTTGCTTCCAGGAATGATTTGGGGAGTACTGCTTCCCTTTCAATTTCATTAAAGAGATTGAGAAGTACTGTTATTAATTCTTCTTTACAAGTTTTGTAGAATTCAGCAGTGAAGCTGTCAGGACCAGGGCTTTTTTCTGTTGATAGGTTTTTTATTACATTTTCAATTTCCCAGATTGATATCGGGTTGTTTAAAATTTTTATATCCTCTTCGTTCAGCTTTGGAAGTTCATATGAGTCTAGGAATCTA